>JMFS01099469.1:0-11202 GCA_000699545.1 Podiceps cristatus | reverse complement strand
GGGTGCTGAATGAATGGAGAGCCGTCCTGAGGAGAAGGACTTGGGAGTGAGATGTTGCTTGATGAGAAGCTCATCATGAGCTGGCAATGTGTGCTTACAGCCCAGAAAGCCAACCAAGTCCCAGGCTGCAGCAGTGTGACCAGCAGGTCAAGGGAGGTGATTCTGCCCCTCTACTCTCCTTGTGAGACACCTGGAGTGCAGCGTCCAGCTCTGGGGCCCCCAACACAGGAAAGACAAGGACCTGTTGGAGCAAGTCCAGAGGAGGGACATGAAGATTCTTAGAGGGCTGAGGCACCTCTGCTATGAAGACAGACAGAGAGAGTTGGGGCTGTTCAGCCTGAAGAAAAGGCTCTGGGGAGACCTTCGAGCAGCCTTCCAGTACCCAAGGGGGCCTAGAAGAAAGCTGGAGAGGGACTTCTACAAGGGCATGTAGTGATAGGACAAGGGTAATGGGTTCAAGCTGAAAGAGGGTAGATTTAGATGAGATCTAAGGAAGAAATTCTTCACTCTGAGGGTGGTGAGGCACTGGAAGAGGTTGGCCAGATGTGGCTGCCCCATCCCTGGAAGTGTTCCAGGCCAGGCTGGGTGAGCAATATCCTTTGAGCAACTTGGTGTAGTGGAAGGTGTTCCTGCCCATGGCAGTGGGGATGGAACTAGATGATCTTTAAGGTGTCTTCCAACCCAAACCATTCTATGATTCTATGAAGTTCTGCATGGGGTCAGTTCCACCTGCAACTGCAGACAACCAAGTTCTTGATGTTAAGACCAGCTTTCCTTTTATCTTAAAGTGTGAGTTGTTTCCTCTGTTCCTTTGTTCTGCTTCATGTTTCAATGCACTGAATCATGCCTTGCCAGTGCAAGTGATTCTTGGCCTCAGGTTAGGTTCTTGAATGTGTATTTTTGCCTGTTTGTAGGAAATTGAGCAGTATGAGTCACATCAGAGAGTTCCCGAAATGAGAAGTGGAGATAAGATTTTCTGGCTCCTGGGGTTTCACTCCAGACAGAGTGGAGACTGTCTTAGGCAGCCTGAGAAATTCCAGCCTCTTTGTAGCAGTTGTATTGCCTACCTTATTCACACTTAATGAGACATAGAGGCCAAGGGATGAGTATGTTTTTGGAAATTATCTTTTCTTCCCATCTACACCTCGGGGAAAACTTGTGCCTTAGACCTTTTGTCTCTGAATTTTTAAAGAATTAGTGTTTCAAGTTCTTCTCCAAACAGGAAACATCTTCGCTACTGGCACCAGATCTCCTTTTCCCCTCAAGGCTGGCTAAAGCTCTTACTCTTCCTTTTCTACTGACTGTTACTGTGGATAAAGCTGTAGTTTTTTTTTCCATGACTTCAAAATTTTTCAAGTAGTTTTACAGCTCTTTTCCATGGGATAAATGTCCATTATACAAACTGTTTTGACATCAGTACTTAAAGTGTCTTAATTTAGGAATGACAACTATAGCTCCTAGAAGAGTGATGGAGCTGGGCTACTTAGAGGTACTTAATTCTGTTTTTGTCTGTTGACATAGAAGAATTGTTAATGTTGAAGTAGGAAGGCTTAGAAATATGTAAATGCAGATGTAATCTTACAATGTAGGTAAAGAACCATTCTTTAAAAAAGACATGGAAAATTAATCTGTCTCTTTCTATTGATACATACATGCATGTATATATTCTGGTTACCTGAGATTCCATCATATCCTGTATTTGTCTTTTTTGTCATTTCAGCAAGTTCAACAGAGAATTTTAGATAATCTAAAATTTCCCACTGCATCCCATTTTCATAAGCTATTGATAAAGATATTGACAAATGTTTCTCAAACCAAGACTTAAAAATCTCCAACAGAGAGCTAGACTCTACAAAACTCCTGTTCTAGCATTTCATGGCCTCCTTATTTAGAAAAAAATCCTTTAAAACTTTAATTACAAATCAATCCAACCACTACTTGTTATGCACAAAGTGGACATAAAGAATCGTTCGTCACATGCCTCCTAAGTACTCTAAAATACCTTTAGGTTTTAGAAGATTGAATAGATTTTTTTCCACTATCAGCCTTTTCTAGAGCAGGGTGGGAATAGAACAGTTAAATGCCTTGGGTGTTTGCACATAAACCATATTTTCTGAGAATGTGTAACTTGAACTGTCTTCTGTGGAGAGCTGGTTGTTTGGAAGGTTAGATCACTTACAATCTCCTTACAAGTCAGACAGCATTCATATATGTTTTCAGGGAAGCAAATAAAATGAGGGTGTTAATGAGAAATAAAATTAGTAAATCTTCACATTTTTGTGATTTTGTTGTGAAAATAGTGCAGGGTGTCAAGATTTTATGAGATTGTCCTAGTTCCTTTTCCAAAAGAATAAAACGTTACGCTTGTTCTGAACGATGTATCAACTCTGCTCAGGATTGGATTCTATTTTGTCTGCCTGTAGCTTTCTAAAATTGTGGTACTTAAGATTAGGTGCAGTATACCAGATCAGATTTGGCAATAGCAGATTGGATGGAATAACTGCAAATTTTGTCTTAAATCATTCCTCTTAATACATATCAGAACATCATTTCCTATCTTTAAAATTTACAACAAATCATTAACCCATATTGAATTTGTGATCTGCTATAACTCCTAGTTACTTTTCTATAATGTTCCTGCCTAGCCAGAAGTTTCCCCAGTTTGTTTGGTGGTTTTGTTTGTAGTGTTTTTTTGGTTGGTTTGTTTGTTGTGGTTTGTTTGGTGTTTTGTGGTTTTTTTTTTTTTTTTTAGATTAGGACCATTGTGCTTGTTTCTATAGATTGCCCTCATTTCTTTTGGATTATGTCTCTTACCAAAATCTGAGTCCTTCATTGGTCCTTTGCAACTCCTGCAATTCCTCAAAGCCTGGTGTCATCTGCAAGTTTTCTAAGCGTTTTAGATGATAATTTGCCATCCAACTTAAATTAGCTCAAGTTAGTTAGGGTAAGCCCTTGCAGGGCTCATTTGTGTAGTGCTCTTGGACTGACAGTGATGTTTGAAAAACTGCCCTTTGAGTGGTGGGTTACATCTCTTGTGTGCTCATTTTATGGTGATTTCAGCGAAGTGCTACTTCACTTGTTTGCTTATAAGAATGTCTCATGGGACAGTATTAAAAGACTTAATTATATCAAACTATAGTGCACTACTGTTTCTTTGTTACTTGCTCAGCCTTGAAGTACAAACTAGGTGATTGAATTGCCAAGAACACATCAATCATATCAATGTCAGCTGTTCTTGACACCTTAGTAGCCTTCTGCTGATTTTTTCAATTATTTTCTTTAAAACTTTTTTGGTATGGTTCTAGTATCTTTTCTAGGTGCTCACATGGAAGAGCTGGCTTCTAATTACCTTGATCTTCCATTCCTAGATACAGAGAGGCAATATTTGCTTTTTTGTCGTCCCTCTGGCACCTTTCCCCATACTCTCAAAGGTAATTACTGAGGGTTTGGATCCTTAAACAGTAATTTGATTGGCTGTAACTAACCTCACTAGTCTTCACTCCAGCCTTTCCATTCTCTGACCTGTTCTCTTTTCCCAATGAATAACGCCATTGCAGTGAGTATCTGTTAACTCTTCTCTGTATAGAAATGACATTTGACATGTCCTCTGTCAAATACTGTCCTTTAAATAGCAGACTTGACTGGATTTTGTTGTTCTTACTCCTAAAGTGTTTGGCCTTTTCTTACCTTTTATGTCTTGTACTGGCCTATCAAATAAACTTTCCAACTGGAAAATTAGTTGCTGCTAGATAGCCCTTGTTACGCACCTCTGTAAGGGAAAAGAGGTGGTCTGGAATATTCCCGTTCACTTGTGAAAAGCTGGGCTTTCACTTGTGGGAGTGAAGGTCTGGAGTGTACAGGAGCAAGAAGTGTTCAGCATTTCTAAAAATTTGACTTGATTTAGGTTTAGAGTCTCCCATTTTTTTGGCAGAGGGGGATTAGATTAATTCTAAGGAACTAGGTCAGTGTTCATAGAGCACAAGATGGAGGGTGAACAACTGCACCCAGCTCAGTGCAGCACGAGAAATTGGGTTCTTATATTCTCAGATCAATTGGCAAAGGAAGAAAAAAAGTATAAATGTGAAATAGTAATTGGAAAAGAATAAATCAGTAACATGGAAACCAGCTAAGAGGCAGGCTGGATGACACTTCTAGCTTGAATATCTGTAGTTCAGCCTAAATAACTGTATCAGAGGTATTTTTTCCTGAAATACCTATGTAACTTAGGAATCAATATGAGCTTTAGTTCACAGGAATCCCAGTCTTCCTGAACAACAGGGTTGAAATTTTTAAGTGCCTTTGACTTTTAAAAATGAGATTTTAACGTCTTAGTTATGTTCGTTAAACAATGCTTTTCAGGCTTTCTTTTATTTCTGAAAAAAATACATTTATATTCATCTTCCATTATATTAATAAGAGATAAAAGTATAATCAGTGGATGGCAGAATTCCTTGGGAAAAACCAAAAAGAGCCCCATGTCAGTCAATGCATAAGGGAACACTGCCAATAAAAAGAGGCAGTCTTTTTTTAGACCAGAGTTTTTACAGGCATATTGCTTTTAGGCTTTGGTGCTTTTTTTTTGTGTGTGTGTCTTTTTATCTGCTTCAGACAAGAGGTCTCAGACAGCCGCTGTGAAGGAAGACTATTGTAAACTGTGAAACGTTCTTTTCCTTCCTCCGGAGATTCCACTGGCAAAGCAATTCTGATAAAGTTTCCTCCACTCAACTTTAGAGCTTCTGCCATGAGAAGGATGAGCACTTACCAGTAGGAAGCTCATAAAACAACTTGAAAAAAGTGAATCTCCAGGAAAAGGTGTAGGATTTTCTGCCTCCTGTCTCCAGAGTGGATATAAACTGTTCTGGATTTGCCTATAATTTTTTGATGTATACAATTATAACAGCTGATCGATGTGTTTTGTTTTGGTTTTTTTTAAAAGGCTGCTCTATCAAAACTCATATTATCAGTAGTTTGTATTGGATAACATTTACAGAACCTCTGTGAAAGTAAGCCCTGCTGCATGGTGTACAGTACTGGTGCATTAAAAGAAGCAGCCTCTGTTAGGAGGGTTTACAGTCTGAAAAACACAGAGAGGTTGGCAGACAGGAAATGTTTTCATTGCCAATTTACAAGTGAGCAGCTGAGGCTAAAGAAATAGAAGTCCTCACCTGATGCTACCTGGAAGTCTCTGGGAGTTTGGTTGTTCTGAGCACCTGCAGCATAGCCAAGAGTTAACCTCAACTTTCCAGAGTTTCTTGATGGTTTATTTGTGTTTCTAGGTTTGCTAGTTCACACCTGCTAGAAACTGTTCCTCTCCCCACAAATATTCAGTAAGTTGTTTTTGATCCTCACTCTATTCAGTAACTGACTTTGACATGCTTTCTAGGACTTTGTTGCAATTTCTAGTGAAGTCGCATATTTTGATAGTAACTGAGGCTGTGTTAGAATATACTCTTTATCCTCTTTTCTGCGATGGATTGCTTTAATGGGCAGAAATTTATTAAGGTAAGGCTCCTTGACAAATACTTTGTGTCAAAAAAAAAATGGAATTGATACCAGCTGAGATCGCAGCTTGGGATCCTGGAGCCACTGATTTTTATTCTGTAAAAACAGGCTGAAGCTCTAAAATAAGAGTTCCAGCATGCACTGTATAAACTATAACTATGCTTTACATATATGAAGTGGGTGCTACCCTGTGCCTTCCTATTACTGGCAACCCTTGTTGTCGGTTTAATGTCGAGCCTCATTAAACCTCACCTACAATGGTGAATCTTTGTCTGGAACACCAGTTTGGCAACTGGTCTGTCTGGTGGAGGCTCCACAGTAAACGCTTGAGTGGACATGGAACAAGGGGTGGGATGATGTGGCTGATCAGGGCACAGGAATAATACCACTTTGTATTGACCAGAGTTGGGAGTGCTGCGGAATGTGGACTACAACAAGCTTCTAGTGTTGTGCCTTTGCACAGGGTTGGCAACTGAGCTAATGTGTCTGTTAACTCATGATGCCCGTTCCCTGCTTATAGTCCTCAGTAGTACTTGTGAGACTTCTGTAACAGAGGTGAGAAGGATACTTAAGTAAGAATATCCAAAACTACTTCTTCACATAGTGTGGCAAGTCACTTACCTTATCACATATGCTGCTTCAGTGATAAGGTATGCACAAGGATCAAGGAGTGGAGTGGTGCAGCCAGACTTGTGCAAGGGATCGGTGATCCTCTTGCTTACTGCCTTCTCATGTACGCAGGTGCACTCTGGATAGCCTGTGACCGCTTCCCAACCCACTATAGCAAAGTGTCCATGATTACTCAGGCGTGTGTCTCTGTACCACGGACGCCATGTGACTGCTCTCTGCAGTAGTATAATTAGTGTATACACAATAAATGTGCCTGAACTCATTGAGACTAGTGTATTGTCTTGTCCACCTGAAATATTATATGCACCTGTTCAGGAATTGTAACACTATTGAGGTAAGGATATTGGAGCAGATTGTCCAAGGGACTCTTCAAAGCTAAGTCTGCATCCCAGGCTTGACTGCTACGGGTGACTGATGAATCTGTATTGTGAGCAAGACTCTATAAGAGTACTAGCAATCCTGGGGCTGGCAAACCTTACCACGAATGAGAGCTCTGCACAGTGTGCTGTGATCCACAAGGAAGGGTTTGTCCAATGCTGCATTTCAATCTTTTACTCAAACTTAGTTAACCGGCTTTGAGTGTCAGTGCCTTTCTTACTGAGAGCCCAAAAGAACTAGTGCTTCCTTAGTGCAAAACATTATGCTATCTGAAAAACTGGAATCTCATTCACACAACTAACTCAAACTAACCATCTTGCTCCTTCCTGATATCCTGGAATTGTCTGTTTCTGTCAGTAAAACTATGTAATGCACTGCTTGGCAGTTTGTCAGCACAGTGTGTCTTTGTGGGAGGGTTGATTTGGCAAGGGGAAGCATCAGGCTTAATGTGTGGGAGGGTCAGATCCCGGGATTTTCCAATAATTTTTTTTCCACACGGAATTTCCCATCTTGATGAGGACAGGCCAGTTGAGAGAATAAAAGGCCATAGTAAAGGCAGTGTATTACACAGTCCAGACACTTGGAGCTGAGCTTAATCTTCAAGCTCATATTCAGCAACTTAGCAACAGAAAGGAGTCACTGAGAAATATCACAGAGGACTTTTGCCATTCAACCACTACAACTACAACCTGTGAGTATAAATGGAGTGTGTTATTCTGTTTCATTGCTTAAGATAAAGCAAAACTGGATAGATGAAATTCTGCATTGATGTTCTTTAAAAGTTGTTTACATTTAAAAGCTATCTTGATATTAAAAACTTTAATAGTTTTTTTAAAAAATAAAAATCTTAGTCTTTAGAGTAACTCTTAAAAAGAATGTAGAAAAAATTGCATAGACAGTATTTTATATTGAATTGTAAAACGTCAGTATTTGTTCTTTACAAATGTGTTCCTTTGATCTTTCTTAGCTGTCTGCTCAAACGAGAGGAGAAAACCCTCAGAAACATGATTTGCTTGTGGTTCCTATCTCTTCTTGCTTATGGTAAGTGTGTATGTCTCTGTGTAGAAAGCTAGTTGGATGGTAATATTAGTGTGCCTGTTCTGTTTGAGCTCAGAATTAAACAAAATTTTTGAACCTGACCTAATTAGCTTGAGGACAGGTTCATATAGAAGAACCTCTAGCTGCAATGGCAGGTTTCCCTGCTTACCTGCCAAATACATAATTGGCTCCTATAGTTTGCTATGAAGTCTGAAAATCTTTGCGTGATTGGACGTAGTTTCACAGGCTGAAGTTCCTGAACTTGATGCTGACCTCCCTGTTTTGAAGCCTGCCAGTTAATTATTTATAAAATAATTCCTACTATTTCTTATGCAGTTTCAGATACTGACAAGTTTGCAGTATTATAGACCTTTATATATCTTCTAGAGAGAGGGCAGGGAAAAAGTCATACACCAACTTTCTGACATCTTATCTTAGGACTTACAATACTGCAGGGGGTGAATTGTTGGACATACCATTATTCAGACAAAAACATGACCTACAGGGAAGCAGAGCTGTGGTGCAAAAAGAGGTATACCAACATGGTTGCCATTCAGAATAAGGACGAAATCAACTATCTCAATGACTTCTTACCCTTCAATCCGGGTTACTACTGGATTGGAATCAGAAAAATTAATGAGGTATGGACCTGGATTGGAACTAACAAAGAACTGACAGAAGAGGCAAAAAACTGGGCTTCAGGTGAGCCAAATGGCAAAGGGAACAACGAGGACTGTGTTGAAATCTACATCAAAAGAGGGAAGGATGATGGCAAATGGAACGATGAGCAGTGTGAGAAAAAGAAGGTCGCCTTGTGCTACACAGGTATGGTATGATAAAGGTCATTCTCGTGTGCCCCTGTGGAGAAGAAATGGTGGGTGGGATGAGTTGTTTAACCTAGTCTTACATATTAACTACCTAACCCTGTAAGTGCTTGTATGCTTATCCTTACATACAGGGCCAAGGTTGTTCTTGTTCTAAAGCTGGATTGATCTCACTTACCTTTTAGCTCTCAGAATATTACACATATTTTATGAGCAAATCACCAGACCTTCTTTATAATCAGTGGAGAGAAGCCAGCTCATCCAGATGGTGACTTTCATCCCACTCTCAAGTGGGTGTCTCAGCTACATAAGAACAGCCATTTTGGAGGCGTCTGCTGACTATAGACCCCTAGATAAGATTAGACACTTTGTGTAGAGGTGGCTAAGGCTAGGTCAAAAAAAAAAAAATCCAAGTCAAGTATCAACCACATTAGAGCTGTAGTGAGTTAATGAAGAACGTACCTGTTGAGGATTTCTACCTACCCCGTAGTATATTGTTCCTTTTGCTGCCAGTAGAATCCTTTCACTGTGAGCTCATCAAAGGTGTTGATTTCTGAAATGCTCTTGTGAAATGACAGGGTAATCTTATGTACCTGCTTTTCTTTTGCTATACAAAGTGCTTGTTTAGTGCCAGAAAGATAAACAAAGCACTAGCCAGGTTTCATTAGTGGCCGTTGCTGATTCTTTTATAACTTGATGGTTTTGGGTTTTTTTCTTTCCCCAGCTTCTTGCAACCCATCTCTCTGCAGTGGCCATGGCGAATGTGTAGAGACTATTAACAATTACACCTGCCATTGTAACCCTGGATTCTATGGGCCTGAATGCGAGTTTGGTAAGATTACTCCATCCTGCTTTTCAACCATTGTGTTGTTCATGCTAGCTAGTGTTCAGTTAGGCTTGTTGGTTTACCTGCTCAGCCAATGACACTGACTGTGCCTTCCTGTGTTTGCCTGAAGTTGAGAGTTGTGATCCACTAAAGAAACCTGATCATGGGAGCCTTGAGTGCAACCATCCATTGGAGAACTTCAGCTACAACTCGTCCTGCACAGTTCAGTGTGAGGAAGGCTATGAGCTGAGTGCATTGGGATCTGTGTACTGTACCTCTTCTGGGGTCTGGTCTGCCCCCCTTGCAGCATGCGAAGGTGAGTGAGCTTCTCAAGCAGTAACAGATGAGCTTTCTACAGTGTACGTAGCTCTGTAAACTGCAGTGTTGTTGTGTTAGTAGGTACAAATTGAAGTTCTGGCCCATTCCTTTGTAATTGATTATGTGGTGAAGGTGCTCTTCTATTGCAGCACCCAGGTCTTTTTGCTCCTGAAGAGACAAAACAAGCAGGATGAATGTTCTGGACCTGGTCTAGATTTCCTTGTAGGGATATACTTTTCTACCTCTTAGTGGGGCACAGGGAATGGAATGATCTAGCTGTGAGACTGCTCACAACAAGCCAGTTACTCCTGACTGTAGGAATTATTTTTTGAGGTGTTCAGCTTAAAATAAGCTACTGTTTGAAGCAAATAAAAGCATCAAATGTCACCAAGCAGCCATCAAAATGGGAACATTTTGGATTGTAACTAGTTGTTGTCATGAGCTGCAGATGAATTTATAGCCTTGCCTTAAGAGTCAGTCTTCCATTTTGAGATTGTTCCACTCCTATCTGCTTTCTGAAATGGCAGCATAGTAGATCTTTCCTTAAATGGAAGCAGCTTTAGAAAGGAAAAAAAGCTTTTTATGGTTTATTCCAAGCTAAGCTCTGTGCTATCTCTTATGCTTTTCAGCTGTGACCTGTCCTGCCTTAGAAATGCCAGCTCATGGTGCTGTCAACTGCTCCCATCCCTCTGTGGAGTTCACCTGGGGTACCACCTGTGAGTTCACCTGTGAGGAAGGATTTGCCCTGACAGGACCAGCCATGCTGCAGTGTGGGTCTGCTGGGGCCTGGGACAGGCCACAGCCATCCTGTGCAGGTACCTTTCCTTATCCCTGCTGACCTGAGCACTTGGGGTTGTCAGCATTGGCATGTTGAATTCCCAAGGCATCTGTGCTGATTGCTGTTGTGATCTGTGTTGCAGCTGTGAGGTGTGAGGCTGTAACCTGGCCAGAAGAAGGCTCTGTGACCTGTGACCATGCTCCTGCAGATCTCACCTATCAGTCGCGTTGTGATTTCCACTGCAGCGAGGGCTATGTTCTGGATGGTCCATCCAGCATTGAGTGCACGGCACAGGGACAGTGGTCAGAGCCAATGCCAAAATGCAAAGGTGAGGCTTACTGGGTTGGAAATCATCAATTAAAGCTTAGAGTAGCTCAAGTAGTCTGAAGAGACTTCCTCATTCAAGTGTAGTCAAGGAGTAACAGTCATCCCTGGTGTGTTTATAGCACTTTTCATATGCAGATATCAAGATACGGGGATCACTTAGGCTATTGTATTAAAGAGGAAACAGTGGTGCAGGGTGACAAGCAACACTCAGGAACTGGGTCCCCAACATGTGTCAACAGGCTTTTGCAGTGGCGTGTTCTGACAGGAACTCTTTATTGCCTGCACTCCAAAGGGGAGCTGCTGTCTGTTTAGGCAGTCTGCTTGTGGAGTCCAATCTCGATCCAGTCTCAGATAGCTTGCATGTTTTAGGTGCATGTTTAAGGCTTCTGGCTGCACTGTGTAACATGCTGAAATCCCTTTTACCTGAGACCCTTTTGGGCCTGAAGGGAAGGAGTATGGCTCTGTAGGGGACAGCTCCAGGCAGGCCATGTCATCTTGTCAGCTCAGAGGAGCATTTATCTTGACCTACCCCAAGCTAAGCTCTGTGCTGTCTCTTATGCTTTTCAGCTGTGACCTGTCCT
>JMFS01099468.1:0-15305 GCA_000699545.1 Podiceps cristatus | reverse complement strand
GCTCCATCCTGGCTAAAACCAGGACACTAGGTTAACCCTAGATACCTGCTAACTGTACTAGAATGAACATCACCATGGTTTCTAGAGGGAATCATAGAAAGATTAAGAGTAGGGTTGGACTGGATACTGGAATATGTGCCCCCAAATTTCACAGTGAACAAAGTTGCAGGAGACCATCTGATCATCTACCGTGATCTGTTTCCTGAGCCAGTAGCTTTAACACCGTTAACTCCATACTAAGCTGGATCACTTGGGTCTGATTAAACATACTCTTTGAGAAGGGCATTTATCTTTGAGTGACAGAGAATTTATCAGCTCCTTTGTACCCAGCGGTTAATTACCCTCCCCATTAGAAGTTGGTCTAATTTCTCGTTGGCTTCACTTCTAGCCACTAGTTCTTTATGTGCCTTTCTCTGCTAGATTAAAGAGCCATTCAGTAACTGGTATTTACTCCCCATGAAGATTCTTACATGCTATAATCAAGCTGTCTTTTGATCTGTCTGATAAGATAAACAGATTGAGCTCTCACTGTTCTCTCTTTTTTTTGTTCCCTTCCAGCCATCAAAACATATCTGTGGCTTGTTTCTATATCCTCTGTAGTATTTCAACATCCCTTTTAAAATGTTGACATCAGGACTGTATACATTATTCTACATCAGTCCTAATAATGTCACACGGAAAGAAAAGTCAATTTCCTCCTCCTACTCACTCTTCCGTTGTTTATACTCACAAGAATTGGATTAGCACTTTTTGCCTCTGTATTATACAGGAGCTCATGTTCATTTTCCCTTAGAAGCCAATGCTATTTTCAGTCAGTGCTTTCCAGGGTACAGAACTCCTTTCTGTAAGAACAGTCTGCGCTGAGTGCTTTCAAATGGATAATTCGGTTTGGCTAGGTTTTAGTCTACCATATTATGACATTAAGCTCTCTCTGGTTTTGGCAGTCCTGTTATTCTTGACCGTATTTAGTATTGTAGCACTAGTGATTTTGTACTAGCTTCCTAAATCGATGAGACTGTTGAACATCATGAATTTTCTCACTGAACTCTACAGAAGCTCCTAGAAAGGTCTCACAAAGTCCCCTAACGACAGTAATTTTTTTAGATCTTTGAGACATCCAGGTATTAAGCTACTCAATATGTACTTTTTGATACCCTAGAGAGCTCTTTTGTTAATGACTACATTGCATGATACTAAACCAAACACTTTGTAGAGGTCTGAATAATACCACATTTTTGCAATTACTGTTGCCAACTGATCTTGTAACCTCATAAAAAAATGAAACCAGAGTAGCCTGATAACATCTAGATCCTTTACACATATTGGCTGTCATTCATTACATTCCTATATCTTAGTTCTGTATGTACGCATTCCTAGGTCAGCTGGTCTGATACTTTGCGCGTTAGCAGATGTACTTAAATGGTTGTACAACTTTCGGGTCAGCTCACTGCACTTTTGCATATTGGCACAGAAGAAACACTCAGGATCTTGCACATTCCAACTGATGTTGCAAGCTTTATTGGGAAATTACACTGCTGACGAACATGAAATACAGTTAAGACCTCCTGATTGCAAGTAGTGGAGGACTGACAGTTACAGAAATATTTGTCATCTGTCATCTGTTAAATAACGGAATGTGACATACTTCAGCAACATACCTCATCATTCAAAGACCTCACTCTGTGTAAAATGTTTTTTTAGCATCTTTGCGTTTTCAGCATCACTATTAAAATTCCTATCTAGTATGTTATATATACCAGTGCCAGGGCTTGTTTTGTTCCAGAAATATTAGTTCCTTGATACTGTCCTCTAATTCAGGCAGATATAGATTTTCTCCAATGCCTACTGCTTTCTACTGGTTGCCTATTCTTGCCATATGTTGCGTAGTTTATCAGTGACACACATGAAAGCAAATTTCAGGAGCCCATAGAACCTCATGTTTGGACCTCGTGATGGGACATCAGCTTCAAATGCATACGAAGGCTTTCAGACAAGCACTAAAATGTGCTACCTGTGTATGTTTTGTGTAAGGAACCACACCAAATGCTGAGTGTTTAACTTAGTTTACGACCTTGTGACAGAGACTTTAGCTAAGCTGCAACACATTGCCACACAGAATTTTTAGCTTACTTGTTATGCCATAATTTGATCAAGGGCCTGAACGGAATTCGCAGCTAGGGAGGGATTCAGTTGGCAAGCATGACAGTCCAATGCACGCATCCACGTGGAAGTGCTGGAATGTGAACGAGGCATCAAAGCTCTCAGCATGATGGGGAATGCCCGTGTGTTAACATCCAGTGCCATTTCACATGCAATACCTGAGACAACTCCAGAGACATGACACAGGGACCTCAGGGAGACTCAGGCCTCCCACACGCGCGGCCAGAGGCTGCCAGTTTGCTCCAGCCATCCCAAAAGGCACCAGGTGCCTCTGTTCAGCCAACTGCACGTAGGCTACCTGTGTTTAGTACTGCCAGAACAGATGAGGATGAGACCCAGCTCACAGGGCAGGGCATCTCCCCTGGACAGACTTAGGTATCTGAACAGGAGTGTCTAGTGCCATTTGAAATGCTCTTATATGTCCTGCCTGGTATCCATCTACCAGTCCCAAAGGTCTTCCATGTCATACCTGCCAGCCCCATAGGATAATCTCAGATACCTTGGGGCATCTCAAATGGCAGTAGTTCAGGTAATTGAATCCTCCCAGGTAGCTGGTCAGAGGAGTCACTCTCTAGGCTTTACGAACGGTAAAGCTTTTCACTGACTACAATTGGCCTATGTGTAGACATCTGAATTAAGGTGTTTTGGACATGGACAGCTAAATTAAAGTGTCTTGATTTTGAACTGAATCCCACCCTCCCGTTTCCTTCATGATGGCCCGGAATTGAGGCTTTTTATTTTCTTATATTTATTTTAGAACCTTGTACTCTTGTACTGAGTTAATTGACAAGATGGGCTAGTCCTCTGAGGCAGAAGTTATGCTTTTAACTGTGTAGGCAGGATTTAGAAACTTTGGTTGACAGTTCTCTGTTGTCCCTTGAAACTCTTCCATCTCATGGTGATGGTATGTTTTCTGCTTTCACTAAAACTTCTCAAACTCCCAATATGTTTTGAAGCATTTTAGCGACTTACTTTTTTACCTACAAGATTAAAGCAGTGTTAATTTTACCCTTCTCCAGCTCTACTCAGTCATGCAATGGCACTTAAGAGATTGAGGCAAAGTCCCGTGACTTTAAAAATTCAGTTCCATGGCAACAGATGTAGCTCAAAAAGACAACTGTCATTAAAAAAGAGGCTTAATCTTCCATCCACAAGGCCACTGATTTAATGAAGCTTTCACCAACACAGTCTTTGACAATTCTACAATTGTCAAACCATAATTTTCAAATTATCTCCTATAACAACATAATGCACTGGAGGAGGGTTAAATCTAAGTCCATTTGATCTTCTTGGTGCTGAAAATATCTTTTCACTTCCTTATACCAGGCATCAATCTCGTCTGTGATGGTCTACTAATAGCCCATTAGACAGTGTACTTTCTATTTTGCTCTTGGTAGTCCTCCTTTTTGCGTCTTCTGTGTTCCCATTAGTAAGACAAGAACAAAGAATTGAGCTTTTCACTTGGAGTGAGGCGTCCTGTGCAGTTACTCTTATTTCCTGCAGACTTTGATCTCAGTGCCTTGAAGCTGCCTTTACCCACTCCCTAACAAGTTATGTCTACTATGAGGGAATATCTTGCTCTAGACACCTCCACTGAGCCATGAGAGTGGAGATACCAATCACATAATACCTGTTTTGGAGTTTTTTGTCTTCAGGTCTCCCCAGCTCAGGGGACTGAACTCAGGGAAGGTCAGGATATGAGAATTTGAACATAGTGGGACAAAGAATAAGTTTGGTGGGAATGTGATAGCCTGTGTTGTGGGCAAGAAGTGTTTTTGCATTTAGTGTAACTGTTGCTACTGAGGGCTGAAGGTTTTGTGATCAACCAAAATATGCTGCTATACTGGGATAACATGTAATACAGCTGTGTATAAAAGGCAGGCTGTCACTACTCAGATAGATGAAATGTGGAACTTGTCATCTTACTGCATTTTCATAAAGCAAAGTGTGCCACTAACTTTTTGTTCACAGGCAGATTGCTTGGTCATTTACATTGAATTTGTCATGTGCACATGAAGGAAATTTCAGCATAAGACCCTGTGACTCCAAGATGGCACCAGTTTCTAGTTTTATCGCCCAAACTCTTTACCTCTGGAAAATATGCTTTGGCAATATAACTTCTATTTTGGTCTTGAACAAAAAATGAAGCTATTGGAATTATCGAACCCTGCGTCCCTCAGAATCAGTAGGACTAGTGATTGTCAGTTCAGTCCATAATTTTGTGTTCAGATTTCAGTTGTGCAGCTCTGAAATTGTATTTTAATCCTGTGCCGGATCCATTGAGTAACTCTGTAGGTAAAGCACAGTACTGGTATATGTTACTCTGCAACAAAGTGCTCTTCTCTATGATGTATGACTCTAGAGAAGAAGTCCATATAATATATAAATGGGAAAATAATTATGTCTGTTATTGATTTACAAGTATAACACCTTCAGCTCCATCTGTACTCCAGACAGGACAAATAAGCGAAATGGAAAAAGATCAGTATGATCAATTTTAATGTGCTGGAGACATAGCTCTGTAGTGATGCGCTGAATATATGAAATAAAAGCTGATAAATCTCTGTTGAAGACTATTTCCAGTGGACCTCATTAACCTTAATATTTATTCAGAAGGTTGGTCTTCTGGAGTCCCGTGGAGAAGTACCTGTTTCTATGTCCCTAAGACCCAGAGTCAGAGTGCAAGTCAGAAAACGTATTTCAGGCAATCATCTTTAATCACACTTTTTATCAGCATTCTAGCTGCCTCTTCCAGAAGTGACTGCATTTCCACCTTTATTCCCCTACATTTTAAGGCAAGCGATTTCATTTTACGGGTTTCTCTAATGACTTCATATGGCAACTAAAGCAACTAACACTACACCAGGAAAAACTTTGATCACAATCTTTAAATGACTTGTTAAATAGACACATTTGACAATTCCTTCTTCTTTTCCATTTTATTATCTCCCTAGTCATAAAAGAAAAGGTTATAAAAAGTAGCCATCTAACCTTCCCTTTTACATTGACAAAAATGGTGATTCTGAGGCTTCATTTGGCTCCACACTTGAATTTTGCTTCAAATGGCAAATTTACTTCATAATTAGCAGCACTTCAAAAAACCCTCACCTTTATGATTGCAAACTAGGCGTTTCATTCTCCATAGAAGTGGATGTTAATTAGGAGAACTTTTAACCTCCCAATTACACAAAATCAAAGTTTACAGGCTTGCTGGAGGAAACATGCCCACATGAGAAGACACTGATTAACACAAACCCTCTGCCAAGCACTTTTTAATCTTTTATTCATTATTTGCAGGACTCTGGTAAATCTGACCTTAGAGTTTTCCCTTTACTTTCCAGGGGAAAAAGCAGGTTTTTCCTCTGTATTTCTCACAGAGCTTGAGAATAATACTGACTTTTTCTCACTTGAGTCATAACATACTTTGAGGATGTTAAAAAATTAAGGAAATTCTGATTGCTAGTGTTAATGCATGTCTACAAGTGATTCTCATCACAAGTATTTTTCACCGATTTAAGGTTAATAATGAATGGTTGAAATGTAACAATCATGATTTCTTACACCCTGGCCATGGTGCCTGGGAGAAGGAAGGGACACATTCCTGTTTCCTGCCCATTCTTCACCTTTCCTCTTTTCTTCTGTGCTGCAAAACTGTTGGCAGTTTTTTCTCTTTAGGTCACCCCTTGCTCATTTTTTTGCTGTTTGCACTTCTCTCTTTCCACCCTTCATCCAGACCTGCTGCTGTAACGCTTCTCAGGCAAAATGAAATTGTGAAAAATGGATTCATGCTGTTTCACACCTTTCAGCGCAGTTTTTAAACAAGAGAAAATCAAAACAAAAGCTCTTTTTCAACGGAAGAAGAGCTAAGTAAACTAATTACATGTCTTCTTTTCTTATATTTTTCTTGCTCATACAGGGTCTTTCTCCTCTCTTGAGCTCCCTCTCTTGAATTTCTCCTTTCTATCTATACTACCTCATATGTAAAACTTAAGAAAGACAAATTACCCAAACCATTGGGCTTGTTCATGGGGTCGACATTACCAAAATAAACTTCTTTTCAGTCTTTCCAGAATATAAATGATTCAAGCTGTATTTCAAGGCCTGGCCAAGAGCCAGCAGGATGTTTATAAGAAAGTAGTCAGACATATCCTCTCTTTTAGGTAAGCTCCAGTAAAAAAGAATTTTGAGAAAGGGTACCTCCAGCAGCATCTTTATCATCCTGCCTGAGATGATTTCCTTACGACATCCCCTCCCCAGAGACCCACAGACAGAAGACATTCCCTGTCCAAAGCCCTGAAGGCATAAAGAGTGGAAAAGCATCTTTTACCCCATGATGGTATTATGTTAATCATTGTACAGTGATAAACTGTGACAGACATAATCAGTTTGTCATAGTCCATTGTTGTGTTGTAATATTTTTGACCTATTCTTAGGCTTCCTCATGCTACTGATGCATTTTACTATAAACTCTTTCTTTTTTAAAATTTGTACTGCAGTTTTGGCCTGTATCATGATCAGGGACACATGGTGCCAGTCTCTAACCTGAAAGAGTTTACAGTCTATGTATGAAAGAATTTATAGTCTAAGTCAGTTAAATATTTTAGTTGTAAATCCTGCCCCAGCACCTTCAGACACCACACCGACATACGACTGTCTTCTTACCAGCGCTGTTCTCCAGCTTCTTTGTAATATAACCTCTTGAACAGAGCAGAGAGATGTGACAAGCCACAGCTTCTTCTAAACAAATAGCTGATTCTGTTGAATGGGATGAAACCTGTGCACTGTGTTCTCATTATTTTGGGTTTTCTCATGCAAAATTAAAATCTATTAAAAATTGTACGCATCTGGCATCAAGAAAAAAAAAAAAAATCTAGAAATCTGGCTTTCCTACTGCTTCCCTGAACTGCTAGGTGATTAGCTTCTCCTGTGGTGGTGAAAATAATGTCTGAAAACCTGCTAAACTTTCTCAGGGAAATCCCTGAGATGTTAAAAGAATCAGAGGGATCCTCCACAATCAAAAGAGCAAGCCATGAGCTCTCCAAACAAGAAGAGATCTTTCCAAAGGTAAAAGGAAAGCACCACCCTGCTTACCAGAGAGAGGAAAGTGTTGTGAGGGAGCTCACAGTAATTCTGATCAATCTAAAATGCAGTCAGTGAACAAATCACACCGAAACCTTCTGCTGTGGCTGACAGCAACGAAAAGGACTGAGGAATCAGTATCTCTCCTGAAAACAGCACAGCCATCCTAGAGGGTCCCTGTCCCATCTCTCAGCATCTGAGACATGAAATGCATTGTCTCTGGTCACCCTTAGCAGGCAGAGTCCTTCCACTCACAAGCATTTGAAACTTTCTGCAGAACAAGTGAAAGATGGCATAGCTTGAAACTAAGGAAGATGCAACAGAACATGCTGTGTAAACAGTAATTACATCCTGATCGTTTGAGAAGTCTTAGCAGAAGTGCATCTCACTCCTTTCTCCTCTGTCCTAAGGATGTCTACGAGATAATGGTCCATGAGCCGGTTTGTGTTATCCCTTCACTCATGGCGTGGATCAATAGTAGCAGCTGCTCACATCCCTCTGAAGAGTTAAGCTAGGCTCTAAGGATCCTTTTCCCTGGTCCAGCATGCAAACACCACCTATAAAACACTTCAGTGATTCACTTTTTTTAATTTAAAGTTTTTCTAGCTCTTCTCCAGTGAGCTGTATCCTCCTCAACACCTCTCAAAGCACAGAGAATGTCTGAAACCGCTAATCTCTGTCACAGAATAAAAAAAATATCTCAGTCCTTCCAGGCATTTGTTATGCCTCTGAAATATAACAGTGACTAGACAGACTGCAAGTACAGAGCCTAAGCTGAAAAAACTCTGTATAGCAGTTCTTTTCCCTTTTGATCATGTGGGGAAGTACCACAGTGCTTGTAAAACAAACATTCAATTTGCATTGTCATCCCCAATGCCAGTAATTAACTCACTGGCTAATTTGTTATAAGCTTAGCTGCAATTAATGGATCCAAGATGAAACTTGTCCTTGTTAAATAATCAGCTAGTCTTTGATATACTTCCTTCTCACAGAATCTGGATCATTTTACACAAATGTTTATGTATATAAATTCCTCGAAGGACAAAAATGAAATGTCACATACACCGGTATCCCCACTTTTCATAAGCTGGGATGTGTTTCTACTGCACCACAATTTTCAAGTTATATCTATTATTGAATGTTATGGATCCTCTTTTCCTATTCCAGTGGAAAATTCTGAATGTCTTTGAAACACAGAAGACACAGAAAGGCAATTCAGTCGCCATGAAGAACACAGAATTTGTCTCCTCTTATTGAACAGAACAAATGGGTAGCAATATGATTTTTAGAGGTGTAACTCGGTTAATAATATTCAGGGACAGGAAGGGGCAAGACTTTCTAAACTTACTGGAAGGGGTTCTTGATCCCACTTTTCACTGTATAACATTTCTTGGAGTATTTCCCTCCTCCATTGTCCTGTCATCTCCCCCGCCTCTGCCCCCAAGTCCCCAACAGATAAATTTTACAATTAGTTAAATAATTTAGGCCATAACAGCAATCTCCCTTCTGTCCAAGGCCAGTGGGGATCCAAGGTAGGGCTGAGTGGGTTCTGCCAGCATTATTCCCAACAGCGTATGGAGCCAGTGGTTGTTTCAGCTGAGCTTCGGAAACTCGAAGAACAATTACACTAGTTGTCAGAGTTTCGCATCCCATTGCAACAGACAGCCATAAGAAGTTCTCTCGTTAAATGCCACTTGCATGCCTTACAAATTAATTAACAGAGGAGCTTGCCTGCACTTCATTTGTTCACTTCTTTATGTAAGTGACCTTAGAGGGTTGCATAACCCAATACAACACTGTGATTCACTGCAATGCCTTGCCATATTTAGTCTTATTAACAGCTATTTGAGAAACGCTGCTGCTCACTCTGGAGAGACATCATTTATAGTTCTATATAAAGGTCTCTATATTTTTCCCTCATGAAAAGGATTACTGCAGCATTCCTATCTGTAATTCAATCCAGAATAGGAAACACTCATTGATTTTTGAGGAGGCATTTTCAATATGGTGACCTGTTCCATGCTTTCATTTGAAGAGTAATTATAGCGCAAGATACTAGGATGGGAGGTGTGTGTTGTAGGGGAAAAATCAAATACATGCTTTTTCTTGGCATTTACTGAGAAAAAACCTTGCCCATTTTCTAAATGTTAATGAACAGCATACACAAGAAATATCAGTGCATTTTTTCACAGAGTTTAAATATCTACCACACTTACACTAATTGCAATGACAGTCTTCTGAAAAACAGGGTGAGGGCTGCATCTTCACTCCTAATGTTAGCTCTTTTAGTGCAGAGGAACAACCAGAAGAAAGATCTGCATTGCATGAGCATTTTAAAATTAAAATCAAGGAATGGATCCCTTGTCTCCTTGTCCTCCCGCACTATGGCATGACTGTCATTTTCTGGATTTTGACAGAGCTACCTCCAGTCTTGTCAGTGCAAGTGGCAGAGGAAAAGCAAGACTGGTGCTAGTGTTAGCCTTTTTGCCAGAAAAGCCATAATTTTCGCTGCTTAACCTGTGCATTTTATAATTCCTTCTGCCTCCCAAAATATGAGAGAATTAAATTCATCAGCCTTGAGATGTTACAAATTTTAATAGGAAATTATTTTTGTTGGAAAAAATAAACCTTTCACTCTGTCAATCTGGATTTTTTACCCCCACGTTCTCGCTGCGGCTGGGGAATGCCCATTTCCTACCCACTCAAAGCAAGCCTCAACCAGACTTTACAGACTTCATCAGAAACAACATTATTTCTAACCTGGAAAAATTACAAAAATCCTGAGAAATGAACACAAGATTTCATATAAGGCACAAAGCTCCCATGAATACCTACTGCCAAAAGTCATATTTGAGGGCATTACACATTTCCCAAGAAGAAGCTAGCACCTTTGAATATTTGGGCCTATTTTTCCTTCTCCTGGAGAAAATGAAAAAAAAGGAGGTACCTATATTGCACACATATCTATATTGAATGCTTTGAAAATTTTCCTTTTTTTTTTTTTTTTTTTTTTTCTGTATGATCAAGTGATACCTTCTCTTCTGCCATATGATGTACAGAAAACCTAAAAGCCACGGGAGTTGCTTAGTAGTTTTATGAAACTTTAAAAATGCAATAGTTATATTTTACAGTTATTATCCTCCATTTGGAGTGAATTATTCATATTATTTCCAGTGTCACTGTTGTTTTTCTAGGCCTTGTGGAAGAAAACTAAAGTTAAATGAAAAGCTTTGATTTTGTGTGTGTGTCTGATAAAAGACACCAATCAATTGCAAACTATTTCATCTCAGGATGAATTTGCAGTAAAAGTTTATGGGAATTCTAGAGCAAATACCCCAACAGTACTGTCAATGTCCTGAAGACCAATGATGCCACTCTATGATATGATAGAGAAATGTTAAATACTGCTGGAGGGCACACAGACAAATATATCTTGTTTTTTAAGTCTCTCTGTCTTTAAGGAGAATTTTGCTTTAATATGATATGCTTAAATCAGCAGGGCGACAGGGCTGTCACTGTCCTGAGTACAACAGTACAGCCACCTTCACTGCAGCCATCACTTATAAGATATCACCATGTGTTTCCACCCATCTGCCAGATCTCATCTTTATCGTGTCATGAGCTTCCTGCAGTCAAAGATAACAGTGTGATAACAGGTCTAGATGAGTCAGCTCAGGGGCTGTAGAGATGATAGACAGGATGGAGCTGTGCTCCATCACCACCTTTCATCACAGTGTCCTATGAAACAACTTGCCTTTTTTTTAACAGCTGCTGTTACAGCTTTGACCCTATAAACTTTTACCATCTGTGAATATGTTTTTTGTTCCATCGTGGTTTTCTTGTGCTGTCTGTCTGAAGTGGAGAGACCAACATCATGGGACCAAGCAAATGGGACTGGACGTTAGGAAGTACTCTATTAATAGGAAGATGTCACAGTGCTGGAACACATCCCTGAAACAATTGTGCAATCTCCACCCTTGGAGGTTTTCGGGATTTGACCAGATGAAACCAGAAGTGCTAATTCCGCATTGGTGTAGGTCCTGTTTTGGGTGGGAGACAGGGCTATATGACCTCCTGAGGTCCCTTCCAATATTCCTATGATTCCGTGAAATGTATCTTAAGCATCCTGTAAGTAGCCAACAACTCCTTTTCCCATCCTCTTATTTGTAATGGGACTTGAGCTACTGAGCTACTGATCATGCATTGCCCATCCAAACCTCACAACACTGGGCTAATGCTTTCCAGTAGGAATAACAATCTCATCAGATTGCTGTGTCCTTTTACATTTCAGTGATGTTTCTTTCCCAATGATATGGTGACTTGACTTCAGTGAGGATGCGTAACTGCTTTCTTCTTGCTGCAGATCTGCATGTTTAGCAAAAAACATCTGTGGAACTTCACTGTTAGTTCAGTCCCCTTCCCTCTGTCTCTTAGACCTGCATATGAGACAGAGCACCCTATAACAAGAATGGAAAATAAAATGGCTCCAAGGGGTGTAAAAAAGAAGGCAGCTGCAACAGCAAGTTGGAAGAATACATATTTAAACTGAGTTGAAAGAGTAGTTATTAGTGTCTTGTTAGCACACTGAAAAGGGTGGAGTCCTGCAGAAACCTGCCCTGACCCCATTGATTATGTATTTTTTATGGGCTGTTAATGAACTGAAAGGACATATAAATTTGCAGATGACATGAAGCAGAAAAGTGTGTAAGCACTCTGGAGGACAGGTTCAAAATTAAATTAAATCTTGATAAACTGAAAAAAAAAATAGTCTGAAATCTGAAAGATAGGATTCTCTGAAGAAGGGAGCAAAGTGGTCCATTAAGGGAGACATTAAATGAATGAGTCCAAAATGGGAAATGATGCAGCAGGTAGCAGTACTACAGGGTATAATGGATTGGTAAGAAAATAAGAATCAACTATGTGAACCTACAGGGGAAAAAAGACAACTCTAGATCTTTATTAACGGTGGAGTTACACATAAGACACAGGAAGTAATTATTCTGCTCTATTTGGTATGGAGGAAACCACAGCTGGAATAGTGGGTCCGGTTGTGATCTTTATACACTAAAGAAATGTAAAATTATTGGAGCTTACAAGAGGGATAAGAGACTTAGAAAACATGATTGAGGAGGAAAGAATGGGGTTTGTTGTAGGAGTCTTAGATTATGCAAAGATTGCTGTAGGGATGGTGATGATTCACTGTACTGTTTGCTATGTCTCCACCAAACAGCTATTGAAGATTTAAGAAGATCTGATTCCTCCCCAACACAGATGGATAGACTGCACGATAACTTTAGAGATTCCTCCTCTACCCTTTTAGAGTACGATGATGAGTCGAAGGTGATCGCAGTATGTTCTAAGGAGTTATCTTGCTAATCCTCTCGGAAATTCCTTAGCCTTAGCCTTGTGGATAATTGTGTGAGAGCAGTGTGATTGAAGCAATTAAAACTGAGGGCCAGAGGGCAAAGAAATATTGCCAGAAAGCTCTGCTCAGATCGATCCTACTGGCTCTATTTAAACCCTTCTTCATTTGACACCTCACACTGACATCCCGCATCAGCCCCAGGACACATTATGTATTTCTGGGAACTGCTTGATGCAGACTGTCTAACTGCCTTCCCCTCACACAAGCAGCACGTACTTGCCACACACTCTCTGATACCCCTCCTGCAGAATTATTTTGCAGATCCTAAAGTGGCCTCAGAAAAAGGACACGTTCTTGTCAAAAGTTTTCCACTCTGTTGAATAAGAGTTCGTTGTTGAGTAGCCTTGGGAATGTGGCTTCCATCAACTCTGAGGCTGTATAGAAGTACATCTCGTTGTTCTAGCTTGTCAGCAATGAATTATAATTTTAGAGGTAGCACAGAGAGTAAGAAACCTCTGGGAAAAAAGCTCTTTACAGGAACGATGTACTCTAAATACTCACGCAGACCTCATTGCTGTCGTATTCCAGCAACTCAGAGCTTTTACTATATTTTATACTTTCAATACCTGTCTTTTAATTGCCCTACCTCATGAGGAAGGGATTATATCTTTTTGTAGATTGGAATTTGAGTTGGAAAATTGAGCAATGTACATGACTCAAAAAATGATTGTGAGTCTCCCCAGCGGCAATGCTCTGTTAGGGTGCACTACCCTGCCAGTGCTACTGGTGATGAATATTCCTCCCATTGTGTTGTGTAATTCTGACCCCACTTTAAGTTTCTTTCTTGACTTATTCTGTACTTACATGGGGCATTCTCTGGGGGCATTGATGGCTGCACATAGTATCTGAATGATGTTATTATGCACCAGATAATGAAACCAAAAATGTTCTCAAGCTTTTTCTTTTTTTTTTTTTTTGATTGATATGACGATAGTACCAAGAGGCAACAGTCCAATTCCAGAACCCTTCTGCTCACTGTTTATATGTTAATTTTCTCACTGTGAAGCCAGTATTCCTCAATGCAAGCTGAAGATTCCCAGTGACGTGCTCTCAGCAGAAAAAGACAAAACCAAATGCATTTCCTTCTTCTTCAAGTGAGGTTTAGGGACCACAGCTTTACTGATTCCCTGGCACATTTGCACCCTGGTGATTAGTGTTGTTCTTTATTTTGGCCAGTTCCCCTGGATTGTCCATTTGTTCACAGATGTTCCAAAAGCACCAGTGACTAGAGTCCTCAGTGCTTACCTTTGCTTGTGGCAATGGCTGACCTTGTCTGGCATCTAAAGGAAGGCAAACTTCAGGACATTTTTTCTACCTCCTCTGCAGGGTGAGCATTAAGGCACCCCAGAAAATTAATGAATGCTATTGCCTTTCTAGATCAGAGAGCTAGGGTTGCTGATGGAAGCAGCCATAAAGGTGACTTGGTTAGAAGGGGGAAAATACTGGCAGAGAAAACGCTTGCCAGCCTGGGAAATCATAGAATCATAGAATTATAGAAAGGTCTGGGTTGGAAGGGACCCCAAGGATCACAGAGTTCCAACCCCCCTGCCACAGGCAGGGCCACCAACCTCCAGGCCTGGACCTACACAAGGTTGCCCAGGGCCCCGTCCAACCTGGCCTTGAACACCTCCAGGCACGGGGCATCCACCACCTCTCTGGGCAGCCTGTTCCAGCCCCTCACCACTCTCTCCGTAAAAAACTTTCCCCTAATATCTAATTTAAACCTTCCTTCCTTCAGCTTTAATCCATTCCCCCTTGTCCTGTCATTATCTACCCTTTTAAAAAGTTGATTCCCCTCACTGTTTCTATGCTCCCTTCTAGCCTGGGAACTAGGCCTGTGCAAGCATAGTCGAGAAGCACAGCTGGGTCCTTCAAAGTGCAGCCAGGTACCTAAAAACCATAGATAACCTGAGATACTATTGATAAATGCAAAACCAAGAAACTAACAGAAACTTATCGTCTGGAAATGTGAAAAATAGGCTGGAAAAGACAGAGAAGATCACGAGGAAGTAGGAATCGGCAACTGCTATTGGCTATTCTAGCTGAAATAAGAGGAAAACTGTCTGCAAAAATAAAAATTGGTCTATGACAGCAGAAAACATCATTGTCTATTGGCTGTCCCAGGTGACAAATAGAAATTAGCAACATCTGTTGGCTGCTCCAGGTGGCAGTGTCCTACACCCCCTTACATACTCATGATATACATCTGACTTGCTTTCTACCCAAAAAGGAGACTTTTTCTATGAGAAGTCCCCCTGAACAAACTTTTCTATGAGATCTCCTGGGCAAGTTGGACCATCACTGGGACACCTGGCTGACTCCAGACTCTGTGATGTAGATAATTTTTGAAGTGACACTTTGTCTGTCATTGATCTTCAGGTCTTATGCCTGGGACCAGTTTGGTGAGTGCCATACTGGTACTACTTTGAATAATATATCTAGGTGAGCATAGAAATAATTAATTATAGTTATTTGTTGCTTTTCTAGTGATAATTTCCTAGTAACTTGTAATAAGTATATACTAGGTGCTACTATTGATTACTGTTGCTATTGAAATATGTGTATATATATACTTGCTTTTCTGGTACTAATTTTCTAATAAATTTATATATATATATATATATTTGCCTTAGTAATCAAT
>JMFS01099466.1:0-12367 GCA_000699545.1 Podiceps cristatus | reverse complement strand
AGCAGTGGTGTAAACTAAACCCCCTTTGTGCTGGCGGTGCTCCCGTATCCATGTGTTTCAAAATTTATTTTTTGTTTAGAATTATTGCTTGTCTCTGTGCAAGGAAGAAATCGCGCTGTAAACTAAAACTTGCTCAACAGTTGGATCTGTTGTGTGCCTACAGCACTGCAGGTGTGTACAGAGATTATCACTTACACGGCGTCTTATGCCTGGTAAGCAACATGCACTATGAGGTATAAGTTACTGAAAAGAGCAAACTGGCCCATAAAAATGGCTCGCATGATTTCCTGTAAGGAAAAATGTAATGTTTGGAGGAAAATAGCCAACAAAACAAAACAAAACCTTCCAAGAACAAAACAGGCCACCTTAAAATGAATCAATTGAAACTAGGGATTTTCCATAAAAAACCAAGATATCCATGGGAATAGAGATACCCACTGCTTTCACTGCTAAAATCATTACTAGTTTAGTTTCATGAAGAATTCCCTTCAGTTGTTTGTGTTACGTGTGGTATTCTAAGTCCTTGTTAGAATTCAGGCATGTTACTTGTCCGGTCCTGGCTAGAGAATTTGCACTTGCAATTGTAGCATCCTTCAGAGTGAGAGAAGAACCCTGCTGTGAAGCTGTCGTGCAGTTCTATGCTGAGATGGAGAGGAATTGAGAGAAAATATTTAAAATTTGTAAATATACCAGAATTTCAGGAGAGACTTTTTGAATACACAGTTCCCTTTACGTTTTTGACTTTCAACCTTGCTTAGAAAGATTGAGCTAGTCTTTCTGGGTATTATAGTTTTGGTTTTTAAGCTCGATGTCAGTACTTTAGATTTGCTCTAAAAACCTGTGAACAGTGAAGTTTATCATGTGCTGGACTTGCAGAAATAAATATTTCCCTCCTAACTCATGATTCAAATGTCTGTGTTAGCTAGACCTGTACAATTCCTGGGAGGTGACAGTATAATCTGTGGAAGAGGTAATGAGAGAAGCAATTGAACTTTGAAGGGCTGCAGCAGTAGCTCTTTGTAGCAGTGTCATAAGTGACAATCCCGTCACTTCTGTAATTTGTAAGAGGTTAGACCATAGGAGAAAATAGGTGTGATACTGGAAAACCCACGTTTTCTCATGGAATCTTTTCAAACATGCCCCAAAAACTTGGCAGTGGGTATTATACACAGTTAAATCTGAGGGGAAGACTGTTATAGGGAATATACTATTTTCCATTGCTTTGAGCATTGTCTTTAAAAATACTGTAATTTTGTCAGGGAATGTGTTGCTGTTTATATGCTGTTAACCTTCAGATACTGCTAGAAGTAGTGCCTTCCTGTCAGGAGAAGCTGTGCATGTATAGATAATGTTTCCCCTGAAGAAACGAAGTCTAATTTACTACAGCTCACCTCACCTCCATTGGTATTGAGAGTTTTTTAAATTCTTTCTTAGGCACATCACAAAGCAGAGGAATCTTAGCAATACTAGTTTCATCTTATATTAGAGAAGCTTAAAAACCTTTAGTTCTCACAGAGGCTTTGTGTGCCGGAGATACCTGACACAAGGAGTTGCGCTAATGTAGATCATACTTTGAAACGAAACTGCAGCTAATCTGTTCAGACACCACTTATGTAATTGAACGATGTTGTGTAATTAAGGGAGAGGTGATGGCATTTCATGTGTATGAAGATAATTCATACCATTTTTTCTACAGCAATGTCTGGAGACTTAATCATTGGTTTCAGATCTAGCCTGTAATTAATGGCTTTAGTAATAGCTACCAAGAAGGTCCATCAAGGTAAATGACAGCAGGACTTGATCCGTTTTGGATTTGTCTTTGAAACAGTTCTGCTTTTTTTTTGACACCTTACAATTTGACATCCAGTTAGTACAACCTTAGCTTATTAGCAAAGTTGTTGTGTCCTCTTCAGATGACACAGTCCCTACTGTTGCTACCCTAGCATACGTCTATAGAGTAGTGTTAGTGCCACACAAATAAGTTCTAGCGATATTTCTTAGATGATTCTGTCACTTTAACAGTATCAAACCTGACCACAGTTTTGAACTCTGATGCCAAGAGATGGTAATAATTGTAAACTTGTTTTTCCTGCTGCTGGAATTGCCATTTATTTGGACATGTCTGTAATTACTCCGGCTCTGGGTGCCTCTGCAGAAATGAAGAATTAGGTTTCATGCTGCTGTCAGGCCATGCAGGGTGACTGCTCCAGAGAATCGGGAATAATGCTTAGTGTCTCTTGTGACTGTTAAGAAACCCACATGAATTAGGAAGGAAAAGGGAATTTGTTTTGCCAGGAAAAAAAAAAAAAAAAAAAGGTGGTAGTTCTCTGAGATGGTGCATGTGCTGCTCGCTCTTCACACAGGGTGTGGCAATAGTGTTTGCTGATTTATCTTAACAAGATTAATGATTTACTTTCATTATAAAATTAGTGTTCTGTCCATACGTGCAAAAACATCTAGGTACTTGAGGCGATTGTAATTCAAGCTGTCAAGCCTCTCATGGTAAGCTTCACTTTGATATCATATAGTTGCTCTATACTGCTAAAGCGTTTCAGTGTGCTGTTCTTCCCGGTGTTAGGCCTATTCATGATAATTTGAAGATGCTGATAATATGATTAAAGGTGTGTAAATGAATGGTTTTTTCATTTCAGCACCGGCCGTATTGTGGCTGTGCCTCTCAGTGCAGCTGTTGATGGATTTAAGTCACATTTGGTCTTCAAAGAGATTGAAAAGAAGCTCGAAGAGGTATTTGACTACTTCTTTTACCTACAACAGGACTTTATGACAGAACATGTGTGAAACCTGATGGGAATACAGTAGCATCAATCACTTCCTCAGTATTGCTCATTGAAACAAATGTTACAACTTTGAATTTTAGTGTAAGAAATCTTTCTGTGCTGTGCCATGATTTTAAATTATTTTTATTCAGACAGTGCCTACTTGCAAAATGGTATTTTAGTAAAGGCAAGTTTAGATTGTATGTGAGGAGCTTGTTAACTAACCCGAGAAACTTTGTGTTTAGTGTTTGTGGCTTGCTTTGTGAGTGTGACTAGAAGAAGAAATCACATTTTATCAGACTTAAGACAAGACTGTCAGGGCAGTGGTCATTTTTCTTAGTTGGTAGCTTTTAATATAGATAGTCATAGTTCGTGTTGAATTTTTTTAATGATTGTTTAAATGAAGCCTTAGAGAGGGAAATAGGTATTTCTGTGTTAGTACAAAGAGTAAAGGTATTTGAATTACTTTCTATTTAGTTCAAACTGTTTTAAAATTATTTTGATGTAAATGAATAATTTTCACATTACATGGTTATTACAGGAAGGAGAGCAATTTGTCAAGAAAATTGGTGGAGTCTTTGCCTTTAAAATAAAAGATGGTCCTGGTGGGAAAGAAGCAACTTGGGTAGTAGATGTGAAAAACGGTAAAGGCTCTGTGGCAGTTAATTCAGGTCAGTGCTATTTTATTATACCATTGCAGAGAACACATAAAACTAATGAAAATATAAATACACATTCTGTTTAAGGTATAGGGACCTTGAGCGGAAGTGGTATTGAGCTCCCTTAATTTTAAACTTTTCTTATTCCTGACACTTTTAATCCATGATATTTTGGACCAAAAAATCTTCTGTTCTGAATTCTGTCTAGATAATTGCATGTTTTGTTAAAGGCTCCAAACAGTTCTGTCATATGACTTTTACAGAAATCAGAATTAAAAAACAAACACACACCCCAAACCTCAATGGTTTTGTTGTTCTCAGCCTCTTAAAGTTTGGGCTAGAAATGTAATTTGTTTCTTCAGTTGCTTTGTTGGAGACATGGGTTGGCGGTAAGCTGGTCTGTCTTGTCAAGTCACTTCTCCTCGGCAGCTAGTTAAGCAATAAAACTTGACTGATTTCAATACTGTACCAGCTGACAGAAACTTCAAGTTCCATTTTAAAAAGGGCAGACGTAAATAGGACACAGATTGGGTGCTGGTGGGGAATCCCATAGAAGTATTGGAAACAAGGATTTGTACCCTTGCCACGAAAATGTTGTGTCTCGTATCTGAAATTATGCAACCTAGTTATGTAAATAAAAACCCAAAGGCGACAGTCTGTCCTGAGAATCTCAAGTATCCATAAACCTGCATCATAAAGCTTTCAATTAAAAACATGACAGGGGATTTGATTTGGAATTCATTGATCTAGATTTTACTACAAAAAGAAAAGCACTGTTTTCTGTTGTATGGACAACATTTTGTCAGAGAGTTAAGTTTAATAATGAGTGTAGGAAAAGATGGGTGCAGTTTTTAGCCCTTTGGTATATACATTAATATTTCTATCAGATTATTAAAGTATTTTTTTAGCTTGTTTCTGGTAAGAAGATCCCAAAAACTTCTGGATTTGAATTAATTCAAATGAGTGCTTTTAGAATGCACACGCTGTTCCCATTGAAGGAGAGGGCAGGAAATGCCTGAAATATCAGTGATGAGTATCTTCAGAGAGTGTCACGAGAAAAAAACGTTTATTCTGAGTTGATTTTAATACTTGCAAATTTAAGCGTGATAGAACTTAAGACAATTGTCAATGCTTGCAATTAACATTCTGTCTGATAACAAATAGTTTATCATTTCTTTTCAATGAACAAATTTGCTTACCATCTTTTAGAAAGGTCCATCTTTCTTCATTGTTGAGGTGGTCTGTTCTACAGGGTGACACCGATGCCTGTTGGCTATTGTATGAAATCTCTTGCTGATAATTTTATAGTGGCCCTTATTTGTATGGTCTTCAGGTACCATTTTGCTAACCTGTAGTACCAACAGATTCTTCGTGGAGCTGCAGCTTCTATGACTGTTTCATCTCTCAGTTTGAACTCTGTCTTACAGATAAGAAGGCAGATTGTACAATTACAATGGCTGATACTGATCTGTTAGCTCTCATGACTGGCAAAATGAATCCTCAGACAGTAAGTATCGCAAAGACGAGATTGTTTGTTTTGAGCGTGTTTACATTGAAATCCTTTAAATAAATCCTCTCCTCCAAAACTGCCATGGCTGATCTGAAGAATGACTATTCTTGACTTTCTCTGAACAAATTGGCCAAAGTAAGATGAATCAAGAAAGACAGTATGTGCTCTTCTGAACAGGTACAGATTATCTCAGACATCCTGTAGGTAATCCAGAAGGGGCTATAATAGTGTTTGTTTGCAGAGAAGAGGGGGAAACTAGTGTTTGCAGTGTTACTTAAGAAAGGAGGAATGTTGGGCATCTGTGTGGAGGGCTTTACACTTATAGCTGGCATTAGTGTAAGGAGTAATCTTGATGCTGAAAAATGGAAATTGAGGTGAGCATCCGCTGAATGCCTATGATAATTTGGGTTTTTTATTCCTCAGTGTGTCAAAACCAGCCATAGTGTACAAATAAATTGGACGTCTAAGTTAATTTTAAGTGGCTTCTAAGTTTGAAATGCTCTGGGTAACATTATTTTAAGTTTTTGATCTGGTAATCACATGGCAAATAAGAATTTCCACAAACTAAAATGTGTCTAGGAGAAGTCTGAAGGTAAAACACATTATAGAAATGTGGTAAATTACATGTAGGAAATTCAGAAGCCATTACAATTTTACATCTACAGTTTGGATATTTTTGTGCATGCAGTTCATCCTTTTGCAAGGTCCAGAGGAAAAAACCCAAATCTTTATCGTATCTGCTTCGCAAACTAGATTTCTAAAACTGAATTCACCAGTAACAAAATCAGTAGTGGCTGGGGGGGTTGGGGGCGGATTTGAGTAAGAAATCAGTTGTGGCATCTACTGTACACTATTGCTCTATCATCTTCTGTTGAAATAGTGAACTTCTATTCTATGAACTGTCATCACCAAAACATTGGCTATTCTGCCCTGCTTTGTATACAGACCTATCCTTAGGATAACGCAAGAAACATGCAATACCAAGTTTATTGTCTTTAGTTATCACAAATATAATAAGCATACAACTTCCTCAGTTTACTATTCTACCTTTTAGTGTCAGAAAATACATTTGTTGATGAATGTGAGATGTCTGCTAGAACTACAGGAATTTTAAACCTGCAGGCCAGGACCTGCACATACATGATAGTCCGTAACTTTTGGGAGAGGTCCATTTGAGGTAATATGTTGTATTTAATTTCATATAATCTTTCTTTCTTTTTAGGCATTCTTTCAAGGCAAATTGAAGATTTCTGGGAACATGGGCATGGCAATGAAACTTCAGAGTCTACAACTTCAGCCAGGCAAAGCAAAACTTTGAGCTCATTAGAGTAAATAGTCAGTACTCGATATTCTTGACAAAAAAGTAGAATGAAACTAGACATTATCAATAATGTGGTGCAGGCTGGCTTTTATTGGACCTCTCCCACCTAAATTCTGTGGTTAGAGACCTTAATTTTCTTAACAAATTCCATCAGTTTGTCTATGGCAAAGATTTTTAGGCTAAGCTTGAGGCACTAGCTCTTACAAATGGTATATGGTGGGTATTTGTTGACAATTTTTATTTTAATCAATATGAGAATTTTTATAAAACTTAGAGTTGAATGAGGCTGCTTACTGTTGTTAGTTGGGAAGAGAGTGAGGAAGAGTTTGACATATCAATTAAATGAGTTGCATTTTTTTTTAAAGCTGTAATAGCAGATCATACAGATGCTTTCAGACTTCCATTCTAACAAATTTGCTGCTGGTTAAATTAAAATGGTCTTATAAAGGGGATCTCTAACATTTTTTTAGAATAAGCTTTAGGAATTTGCTATAAAGTACTTTTCTTCTTACTACTTTGGAATTAAAAAATAAATAGAATATCCAGAAGTAGGTAGGAACTAGAATGTTGCTTTGAGATTCACAGGATTTGATAATATTTCATCTTGAAAAAAAATTAGGTTTGCCAGGAGAGCAGAAAGGGAGTATAACCAACACTTGACCTGTTTTCTCCTGAGAAAATCTGGTGTTCATTATGAAGTTCTTAGCAGTAATGTAAAAGCTTTAACTTCTGTTTTGGGAAAATGTATTCTGTCTGGAAATTTAATAGACAATTAAATATACTTTTCCTGTTCTGTGTGTTGCTTCTTCGGATTTGTAAAGATGGATTTCATGTTAATGCTGTGAATTGACTGTTTTATACAGATTGTCCCGAAGGGCTCCTGCAGTCATCCATTCTTTCCTCCTCAGGCATTGTCAGTAGATTCTCCATAAACTGCATCACAGTCCCGTACATACACCTCACATCCTCGCGTGTGTGGGCCATCACTGAGGAACTTGAGCATAAACTTTCACTTCCCTGGTTTAACTAAAATCATAATAAAAATGAGCTACTTCAAGCCAATCATTCTGCTTATCTGGTGTGAATGGTTAGCAGATTGCTGAGCAGTAAGAATAGCTATACTGGATCAGACCAAAAATCAATCTAGCCCATTATATTTCCCAACTGTTGATACTTTGGAAGGAATATTAAGATGGCCCAAACATCCATTTACCCAGAATACTTTCCTAGCTGCCCATGATTTTATTTTTTTTTTCCCCAGCTCACAAATTTGAGCCAGACTTGTCTCTGTCTAAAGTTTTTGATGGGTAGTCTTTCATGAGTTTGTTCAGTCCCTTTTTTGAATCCTTGACAGCTTTTTAGCACAGGTCAAGAATTTCTGTAGCTTACCTACATGTCATGTGGAATTAAATTTATTCCTACTTATCTTAGAATCATAGAATCACTTAGGTTGAAAGAGACTGTAAGATCATCGAGTCCAACCATTAACCCAATACTGCCATGTCCACCACTAAACCGTGTCGCTAAGCACCTCATCTACCCGTCTTTTAAATCCCTCCAGGGACGGTGACTCCACCACCTCCCTGGGCAGCCTGTGCCAGTGCCTGACAGCCCTTTTGGTGAAGAAATGTTTCCTAATATCCAGTCTAAACCTCCCCTGGTGTAACTTGAGGCTGTGTCTTCTTGTCCTATCTTATACATTGCATTTCTATTTTATACTTCTTAGAGGGTTTTTTTGTTGTTTTGTTATTTTTTGTTGGTGTTGGGTTTTGTGTTTTGTTTTTGTTTTTTTTACTGGAAGAAACAGTGGTCAGCTTTGAAGCAGGCCTGGTATTTATATCCTTGCCCTATCATCTTCAGGCTACATGATTTCAAGAAGAAGACATTCTACTTCACTGTGTCACATGGAGAGGCCTTTGTAACCTTTTGACCATCTGTGTATCCTCCCTGTATGCTGCATTCTGATTGTCCTATGTTAAAAAGCTTTCAGCATACAAGAGCATTTTCTGCTTTTATTTTCCTTTTCCCACTTGCTTTTCTGACCACTACTAGTTTTGAGCTGATGTTTTCTCAGATCTTTTAGAATTGAGGCCTCATTTCTTTCATATTAACTCGGTCCTTACTTCTCCACTATGAAGGTGAAACTTTTTTTAATTAGTCCACATGCGCTGCTTTGTTTATACTGAGTTTCAACTGTTTTACTGTCCAGGCACTCAAGAGTTGAGCAGCTTTTATTCTCAGCCCTTGTCTTTTAATATCTGGGTGAATCAACTTTTATCACCTCACTGTTCATCTTCTTTTCCAGGGCATTAGTTTGGTGTTGAGTAGGACAAATATGGCCTTGCGTCACTGAAATCTTAAAATACAATCTGGTTGTATCAATCAGGTTTCGTCTTGTGTACTTGTGTACTGACTTACCCAAAGGACTATAGAACGATACGAGTCATGTCTCAAACAAATGCAGTGTTAGCTCTCTACAAAATGACATTTGCTAATGTAGCCACTGCTTTTTCCTGAATTCTTGCCATTGGGTATGTGGGTTAAAATACAGGGGAATTACAGGATTGCAACAGTAATTCTGTACTGAAAACAGTTTGTTCCTCTGCACAGAGTTGCATATACACCCTTTAATTAGAAGCTTTGGCCTCCTTCGAATCACTGATACCACCAGAAGAGCTTTGAGTCTGTTATGCAAGCTAAGAACTTGCTTTTTCTGAGAACTTTGAGCACAGACACAGCATGGTTTTTGAGCACAGACACAGCATGGTTTTTGGTCACTGTTTAATTAAAGAAGCAAATTGATTTTGAATTGTAAACAAGCTAAAATGGATCATAGCAGTCCATACCAGTAAAAGTTCGGGTAAGATGTGCTCACCTGCAGATTGAGAGCACTTTTTAAGGGGAGAAAAAAGCTTCACAGGAATATACAAACAAACAAAAAACCCAAACGGTGCAAAAATAGCTTTGGATTTTGTTCGCTACCAAGAGAAAGACTATCCATGTCTGAGACCCAGGCCTTCAGAGAAATCTCTAGGCTTGTACTGGCCCAGGAGTTTTGGGTTTGGGCACTAGCAGGTACGATGTGATTATAACGGAAAGATCCCAGATTAAATGTAGATGTTTCATTCACTTACTGATTGTAGCTAGAGGGAGGAGTGCAGAGGTTAGCACAGCCTGCTTCCTCTGCTTGGAAGTAGAAGAATTTTGTATTTCTCCTCCTGCAATATTTAAGAAGATGGAGTAAAGGACAAAGTCTTGTATCTACCACTTAGTGTCTTAGATGCCTGTCTGTGTTACTCCTTCACTTTCAGCACCTGCTTTGTGTCATAACTTGCTGAGAATTTTTTAAATAGGATATAATACTTTTTTTTTTTTTTTTTTAATTTTCCTTTTTCTGGGAGTGAGGTGCGTGGAGAGGTTTTTCTAGAAATCCCAGATTCTTTGTTTACATTTTGCAGTCTTAGAATCTGATAACTTTGAATAGATAAATTCCACAGTGGAGAGAAATTATTTGCTCTGTTGGTCATGATGAGGATTTAGGCAAAGCTCTGTGATACAGAGCAGATTTTGACAGTATCTGTAAGTTCTGTTACTTATTTTTTGCATAACTCAAAGCATTACCTAAGTTTGTACCATTTTATAAGTCTCTTTAGAAAGTTGTTTGTTTTGGTTTTTAACTCACTCCATAACGCTGTCTTGACCAAGCAGTATTAAGCCCTTTTCTCCAGCTAAAACCGTCTGTAACTTGAGATCAGCCTTTCTTCTGAAGTTTATGTGTTATTGCAATTCTGTTATGTTGACTTGATTCCTTGAGGGCAGAACTGGAAAGGTAGCTAGAGATACCAAGAAGTGGCTAGTCATTGAACATAACAAAGTTTAAATTTTTGGTTTCAAAGGCCTCGTGTAAAGAAAAAAAAAAAATCCTAATCCTTTAGGCAGAGGGTTTAGTGTTTGCAGACTCCCAGTTCACATGAGAGCAAATTTCAGCTTTAGTCATTAAAATGCTCCTGAGGGTTGTTCTTCCGTCATGGACTCTGGTGAATACAGGTTGCAGCTATTGTTTAGTTTGTGGTTTTGTTTGTTTTTGTTTTACCAGCTGTGATAAACGTCTTAATCATTTGACAGCCAGAGATTCTGTCAGGTAGGCAGGTATATCTTTACCTTCTTTTCTAAAATTCATGTAATTCTTTCAGATATGAATTTTCATAATAAAGAAAAAAAGTAAAACACCTTTCATTGCTATAAAAGAATCATAGAATCATAGAAAGGTCTGGGTTGGAAGGGACCCCAAGGATCACAGAGTTCCCACCCCCCTGCCACAGGCAGGGCCACCAACCTCCAGGCCTGGATCTACACAAAGTTGCCCAGGGAAAAAAGTAAAAAAGAAGTAAAAGAAGTAAATGGATTTGTCAGAGTTGGAGTCACTGAGCAGAGCGATGCCTGACTCAGCAGATCTGGCTTGCAGGAATTTGAGTGGGTGCTTTGGTTTTGGAGTACAGATTTTAAACTTTCACTGGAGTCTTGTGTTTCAGTTCTGCTGTTTTGCCTAGTCAGAAATAGGTACAATGCAGTACATTACACTTATATACTTTTACCGTACTTTTTTTCCTAAGTACTGCTTTTCTTACAATTAGAGTCATTAAAAGAAAAGCTGATGGTCAGAACATGGCTCCTTTCCGTAAGAGCCATGCTATTTCGAGAAATCTCAGTTCCTGTGTTGATCAGGATAACAAATAGGAATTTGTGAAGAAGTTCTGAATTTGGGCTATTCGCAAGAGAGCTCTCTGTGGATAAAGGAGGGCATCTCCACAGGCAGGTGAGGCCGTCGAGGGGGCAGGCAGTTACTGCAGCTGTATGTTGTTGTATGGCCCTGACCTTACCTCTTGAATAACCTCGGGGGTGTGTGTGTGTGTGTGTGTGTGTGTGTGTGTGTGTGTGTGACACAGAGTGCCCCCTACAGGTGGTCATAACTGCAGGTGTTAGAAGGGGAAGGGAGAATCTAGCAGGTGGCTCATCATGGCTTTATCTGTGTAACACAAGTCCTAGTAGGAGGTATTCTGGGATCCCTTAGGTAAGCAGCAGGGAGAAATTAGTTTGCTCAAGCGAGGAGGTTGTGACCAGCTGAGCGTGGTTTGTGGCAGCTGGGTTAAGGAGCTATTCTTTTGGGCAACAGATCATTTCAGGGTATGGGGGGATGGGACAAAGGGACTTGACTACATCTTCTCTCTCACAATAGAGAAAAAAAATCAATCACAAGGCTGGGGTTGTCCATTTCCCACGTGTCCAATTCATCTGAGGTCAGTTTAAACTGTTACCTCCTTGGAACAGGATCTACATAGCTTCCTGTTTTACAGAGCGCTGAGCTGGATGTCGGCTCTCGTTAAGCAGAAAAGAATAAGAATGCAATTAGCCTGGTGGATAAAAGGCAGGAAAAAGTGCCTGAAAAATCAACACTTGAGGAAGCAAACCACATGTGGAGAACAAATGCTGGAAAAAAAACCCAACTGTTTGGAAGAGATTCCTTTATTACTTAAACAAATAGCAGTGTAATTCGTTGAAGTGACAGTGTGAGCTGTTCCGTACCCTCTATCTGTAAGAAGAATTCATTGTGAACTTAAAAGCATATGGCTTTATATGGCCCTGGGTGGGTTCTCTGGGAAATGATAGTTATATACTGTGATACAGGAATAGAAATAGCCTAATAATGCTGCAGCAGGCTAAAAGGAACATGGATAATATAAAACAAGTACAAAATATGCTGTGTCCGTATCCCATATTGCAGGTAGATTAAAAGCAGTCATGTTTTTTGTTTTTTTTAAACAGTACATGTCCTCTGGGAGAACAGACGTCTTAAAGTTCATTCGGATCAAGACACAGATGCCAACGGGCTCATGGCCAGGCTCTGTTGTGCATTCTTAGGTTTGAAAAATACTTCCCTTCCTGCTTTGGAGACAAACCCTGCTTTTACTCCTTGTGTTTTCATTATTCATTTTTTGAAGCAAATGACAGCAAGTTACTTAAAAGAATTTCAATGGGCCTTTTTTCTCTCCTTTCAAATAAAGGCACAGTATCAGCACAGAGCAGTGGAGACTTCAGGAAT
>JMFS01099465.1:0-14369 GCA_000699545.1 Podiceps cristatus | reverse complement strand
GATCAGTACCCATCACATGCATCACGTAAAATCTCTCCTTAGGGCATGAGATTGCTCCTACCAGGTCAGGTCTCAAACAGCCCAGGTCTGAGGTCATGTCTGGTACTGGGTACCTCCAAACCAACCAAAATGAATTGCAACGTGAACTAGATTCAGTTCCCATTCAAAGTTACTGCAAGATAATATAAGCTTCTCCATAGCAGACACTCCGTAGGTCTCAGAATACGTTACAGATTAGCTTGATCTAACTATCAGTATTACAGACTGGAAAACTGAGGTGTTGACACAGCTACAGTTACCAAATCACCTGTCATGTTCTGTAGCAGAATTAGGCCTGGAGCCTGTGACACCAGACTCCAGGTCTTACACTTCGATGTTAGGCCATGGTCGTCAACAGGTATTTCACTGGATGTGTGTTAGCAGGTCTTTGTTTTAATGCTGTTTCTTCTTTCTTAAATACAGCAAATCGGTGCCTGTCCCCTGTTGCTGCTGCCAGAACGGCTCTCCACTGCTGCTCGGGCGTCCTTCCTGGTTGGCTCTCCCACCATCATCTATGAAAGAGGATGTCTCTCGATCTTGATAGATAAGAAGGGCAGGGCAGGAAGGAAGGGACGAATCCAGCTACGGAAACAATCCTTTACTGAATGACAGGTTAGACTGGCTCAAGATTAGAGAGTAATAAATCCTCTCTTGGCCTTCGCAACAACTAAAGCAGAAGAGAACACCTGACTTAATCCATTCAGTGTATTAACTCAGAATATACAAAGTTTTTTGCTGCTTGTCCTGGGCTTATCTTGTTTCAAGTCGGACTTCCTGTTTCCATAGTTGAACTTGATGTTTCTTCCATGCTCCATTGAGACTTTCTGATAGAAAGTACAGTGCTAGGTCAAAATACTGCTATAGATCAGACACCGTCAACCTTGTTAAAGGGTTGTGCTAACAAGCTGGTTGGCTAGTTTCTTGTCCTCCCTTTCCCAGTAGAGCCTAAGGAAATGCCTTATGTTACAGACCGGTGCATTTTCATTTGATGGATTTCAGAATTAACATGTCCTTTGCTCTGTCCCTCAGCTGGTCACTTACCTCTTCACAAGCAGCAGCTCCTGTGGCTGGCGTAGATGTCTCCAGCTCTGACTCCTGGTACCCTTGCTGTGATGTACCGCTCTGGCTGCTTCTGGGGGTGGTAAAAGAGGAGACTACCACAGATGCTGTTTGTTCATAAGGGTACAAAATGAGGAGAAATATACTTTATTACTCTGTCTTCTTCCACCTGTCTGTCTAACAATCAATTTATTTCCTCATACCTACCATTTCTTGTCATAGTCTTATGACAAAATTAGCACGAACTATAATGTAGCTTTTTGTTACCAGCATCTATTTTTGACAATATACTAAAAAAATTAAAAAATCTGTCTTTTCTTTATTTTTTAGAAGGCAGGAATTTTATGTAAACACACGTTTTTGTTGTTATTAGCTTTTTTTAATAAAGTACACAACTTTGGTGAAGTCTATAATAGCTGAGCACCTGGTATGGTCATGTGTTAGTGATAGCACTGGAAAGAAGGAAGAGGAAAAAAGTGAAGAGGAAATGTCTTGCACTGATGTTCTTGATCTGTTCTTGTCTATTCTCATTTGGTTTTGAGTGTTTTGGTATGGTTTGTTTTGTTTTGTTTTGTTTTGTTTTTTTAATGTGTGTGCTGTTCCCAGCTTACTACGTGACGCATAATAAGAATCCTTTTAAGCATCTTTTCCTGAAAAGTGGCCCCATGTATTTATGATATGTTAAGCCTTACTGATCATCTCACTCTTCCTTATTCAAGCCAACACCTCTATGTTGTCAGCTAATCTGTATATGCAAACACTCCAGAATAAACTGTCAAAAGGAACAATTAAAGGTGAGTACTGTAGCCCATGGGCTCCTGTGCTTGCTATTAATCTCATTTAATTGGCTTTCTCTGTGATGTGGGACTGCTTGTGTGTTTTGCATTAATAAATTTTTAGATTAAAATATGTAAACAGCTTGTGGAAGTGGGATAAGGATCCCAAACTCCTCCCCATCAAAGGTCAGTCCCCCTGCTGCTGGGCTGCAGAATCATGGTGGGCTCTGTTGTTGGATCTCCCCTTGCCTGATACGTGCCTTTTATCCTGGCCCATGAGAGGGGTGGAAAGTGGTCTCTCTCCCCAGCTGAGGAATGTCTGGTTATGACTGTCTCTGGCAAAAATGAGGTGTGCCTTAAAAAAAGCTCAAACGGAGAAATGCTCTAACCATGTTTTGCAAAGAGGTAGACACCACCACTGCTGACTTTGTTACAGTAATGAAAATATTTTTAAGGGGTAAGTCAATGCTCCCATGTTCAAAGTTCTGGGGTATCTCAGTCCCTGCTGGAGTTTCAAACTGTGGTCCAATATGTGTATGGACCTTCAGAAAGTTCAACACCCATAACATGGTGGCTGTGTGAATATCGCTTCTGAGCATCAATTTCTTCCTCCTTCCTTAAGGCCATAAGCATCTAACTCAGCTTTGTCAGGTGTAGCCCAGGAGCGAAAACTACTGATACGGTGCGGCCTGAGTGACCCTTGTACAGATAGTGACCTCAACTTCCACACAGACCTTTCTTGTACTCTTAGTAACATCCTTTACCAGCAGTCTTAAAGAGGAGCCTTATGAAACAGTTAGTTTAAGTATAAATTAAAGCAGAGGCATTTTTTTTAAAAAAAAAAAAAAACCTCAAATGCACACGCTCAAGTACAGTTACAATGAAGTTGTCACCTGTAGAAAACTACTGAAGGTAGGTGTTGAAAAATGTACCACAGTTTATTCAAACAAATCTATTGTGCATGCTAATAATATTATCTGATAGGAAACAATAATGGTGATAAAATAAAAAGCCCATAATAGGAAACGGAGAAATACCTTAAAACGTTTAGAACCAAAATGGAAAATGATGTCATTGTTGGTTAAATGTTCCTTAATTTTCAAATTATTCTCCCAGTGCATTATGCTTCTTGGCAAATGTAGTCAAAGACACAGATCCAAGAAATTCACGTTTCTAATAATATAATAAATGTTGAGCCTTTTCCATCTTCCCAGCATTCAATTCAGCAAACTACTTTTCAGGAAAATACTCATAGGGTGCACATAACCAGGAAGGACTCCAAACTGGTCCTGGCGGTGGGGCAGAGCGAAGGTTGTTTCCATGCCTTTAATGCACTCTTTTAGGTATTTCAGGTTTATTTTATCTTATCTCAGAGCTTTCCATATGTCGTATTAATAGCTCTTCAATTCTCACTATTTCAGTTTTCGCTTTCAAAGCTTTTTGTCTGCAAGTTCATTACCTGTGCATCATTCATCGTTAGCTTCCTGTGCTTTGTTTCTAGTACACTTTATCACAATTCATCTATCAAATATGATTCATGAAATACTAAACCATTCCTAAGAAGAACTGCATGTATTGGAAGTGAGTCTTTTGTTCCTGTTTTCTAAAACACAAATGTAGTTGAGTTGACCTCTAATATAATTCTGTGTGAAAACCAAAGCCTTCCACATATTGCTGTTTTTTTAAGAAAAAATATGTGGAAGCATAGGATCAAAAGGAAAGTAAAATATTTTTCTTCTCAATGAATTGATGCTAGGCAGTTTTATAGGCTTTTGACAAAAATCTGAAAAATGTATTTTGAATCAGTTAAGATGTTAAAGAAATTGCACAAGTCCCTAAAAGAGATTTTCAAATTTTTTTCCCTCTAAAGTCTTCATGTAAAAATTGAATTCTCCATTTCCCTATTCGATTGCACGTGACATGTAGCATCATCACAGTCAGCTCATGAAGCTGTCAGTAGAAGTCTCTTGAAACTTACGATGTCAAGACGATGGCAGAGGGAATGTCTATGCAAGTTCATCTGTTAGAGGCATAACAAATAAAGCTTGCTTTAAATGGTATTTTGTTTAAAACAAGCCAACCATAGCAAGGAAATTCTGAGTTAATGCCTCAAGAACCCAACCTAGCTCTGCTTAGCCCGTCAAGAGAACTATTACATCCCTTTAGTGAATATGACAATGGTAGCTGAAACTCCCGAATCCTTGACTTTGCTATAGATTTGTTAAAAACTATAATGAGGCAATTTTTCTGTTATTTTTCTTGTCTGACAAATGAGGAAAGGAAGCTGCATAAATGCAAGCAGACAATATGTGCTTCTTAACTGCTAGGTAGTAAATACTGTATGATTAAAAATTCATGCCACAGCTGTGATAACACAGAAGAGTGATCTGCACTGAACAAAGTATGTGTTCCTTCCTGAGCCAAGGAAGGCTGGGTGAGTATATTATATGTCTTGCTCAATTTGTCTAACCTGTTCTAAGGAATTACAGTGACAGAGATCTCTGAGCTTCCTTAGGCAATCTTTTACAAGTGCTTTGCTTGTCTCTACTATCTTACCTGAACATCATTTACTTCAATTTAAACCCTTTTATTTCTGGTTCTGTGCATGATGAACTTGCTAAACAGATTTTTATATATATATATATAGATTTCAACATCCTTTTACAAAGAAGATAGTTTTATTTTGTAGATTGATTAGAGTTTTCAAACATTGATTATATTAATTATAGCTCTCATACATCCACTTGCTTTGTCAATATGAACACATTTAGATAAGAGAATTTTTGTTAAATCTTTGTATATATTTTCCTCTTTATGGTTTAATAATACAGGCTTCAGAATTATTATTATTTTTGTTCTTATTAAGTATTGCTAGAATGCAGATAAATGTCTATGCAGAAAAAATAGTGATCTATTTTGCTTGGGAGGTGATGTGTGATAATTGACCAATCCAAAAGAAAGGTGTTCATAATCACAGACCAAATTCCAAAACCCCTTCTTTCCACTTGAATGCTTCATTTCAGTCATTCAGCATTACACACATCATGAAATACCATGGTATTTCTGAAATACCAGAGGATTTATGAGAGGGCCTAACTCACTGATAGCATTTAGGCTCAGAAGTTCAGTATTGACCCCAGTCAATATGAGGCTGCTGAATTACTTTACAACGAGCAGAAATTCTATCTGTTCCTTCTTTGTGGTAGGAATGATAATAAAATAAAAATATTACTGTAGTCAGAACTGGACTGCTCTTTTTTTTTTTTTTTTTTTTTTTTTAAAAAAAAAAAAAAAAAAAGGTAATAAAAAAAAAATGTCAGCCCTTTTAATTCCTCATTCTAAGGACTGGAGCCTATGTTTTTTCCTCTGACTCTTTAGATTCCCAGTACAGCTTGACAAAGACTTTCTTTGAATGTTACTGAAAGTGGGAGCTAGCTTGTTTACAGTTTAACTCTTGAGGAGGCACACAGCAGGGGTAAGCAAACAGGGCTGTAGGGATTGACTTGGATAGAGGTTCCTCCAGACCGTGTCACCGTTTCTTCCTCAGAGGTAAAACCAAGAGATTACAGATCAACAGTAAACTTTCTTAAGGTGAGGCCCATGGTCTAACAACTCTTTTTATTTTACAAGGCCCAGGGAGTGTTTGGGAAGGGAAGCTATTCAGACAGCTGAGGTTTGGTGATCTATTGTATTTGGTGCTCCAATGGGACAAAGAGATCCTTTGATTCCCGCTCACTTCTATCCCCTTCGTTGTGTGCTACAAACTCATTAAAGAATCAGATGTACTTAAACCCCTTGGCAAATGGTTTTGTTGTTGTTGCTTCCTTTTTAAAAGCTGGGTTGGTTCTGGTGTCCCCAAGCAGCTGTTTGGCTCAGCTGGGGAGGCTCAGAGGAGAGGTGGCTGCATGGTCAGGGGCTCGGTGAGATGAGGGGAGAAGGAATAGGTAGAAGTGAAACTGTGGGGCTCCCTAAATGATGTGATTGCAGTGGGCTAGGGAGACGAAGGGGAATGAGGAAAGGGTGGCTGCTGACGGTCTGTGGTGTTCTTGCTGAAGAACAGCTGTTGGAGGAGTCTCTGCTCACTTGGTGCTGCTGGTGCTGCTGCAGAGGGAAGACCCAAGAGGATCGGGTGCTGCTGGAGGGGTGGTGCCTGGTGCTTGTCTTTGGCAGGGCATCAGGATCTGCAGGTCCCACCTATGGGACCTTCCTGGCTCTGACTCCCTTCTCCCTGTGGTGCAAGGAGGACTTTTCAGCCAGACTCTTCCCCAGTGTGCCAGTGCCGCTGGAAATGTAGGGATATAGGAAGGTGCGGTGTGAGGGGTGACCAAGGGAAAGGAGGGGGATGTTACTGGAGCAACGAAATGTTTCCTTTGGTGAGGATGGGCAGGATGGTGAGGAGGAAGAGAGGGAAGGAATCAGGATGTCTAGTGTGTGTGAGGGTAAGGATGGTCTAATTACAGCATAAAGGTCTTTCTGGCCATAGGAGGGGGTGAGGAATGTCCCTGTGCTGTAATAAAGAGGAGTATTTTGTTGGATGGTTGGGCTGGCAGACAGGGAGGAGAGATGGAGGTCTCTGTCCCCACTATTCACTACTGCTGGTAAACTTCCTTCCTCCTTCCCAAATACCCACTGAGACTGCCCAGGCTCCCATCCTGTACAGCCCTACTGGTGTGTCCCAAAGCCATTCAGTGATGCAGATGCTTGTCAGGAGTTTCCAGGAGCTCCAGACAAGTTGTTCCTCTGTCTGCCAGGTTCACACACATGTAGCTTTGCTGGACAAGTGGAAAATGAAAGAAAATGCTCCTGCTCCATGTGAAGGAGCTGTGTATTTCAGCTTGGTCCCCATAGTGTGGGATTCCTCTTGCAGCATGCTTGCTGCTTCAGACGGGCCTTGGGAGGCACAGCTTGGGCAGGAGCGGGGCCAGGTCAGAAGCAGCCTTTGGGACCCCAGGAGGTGGGGGTGCTCGCCTTGCTCCCTGCTGTGGATGGGGGTCTAGCAACCCCTTCCTACATTTCCTGTGATCCCCTTGGCCACATCTCCTCGGCAAGATCTCACAAACACATCCTAGCTAACTGCTGGGCTCTACTGAAAGGCGGGGAAACATGCAGCGCTCAGTCTTGTGCTTTCTTCAATGCCTCCACTGAGTAAAAAGTTGCTGCGATGATGTAGGCCATTTGTTATCAGTATGGAAATGTTTGGTGCTGGTATTGTAAAGAGAAGGACCTAGAGAGAAGGATACCTGTGTATTTTTTGTATTGATCTTGAGACCTGCATCTCAACCTCCATTGCACTTTCACAGCCTTTTTCATGCCTGAGTGAATCAGGAAGGTTTGCTTTTTGAAGAAAATACACGGGTGATCCTTGGGATGAGCACTCAAGGCAGGTATGTTGGGTGTGGGCTAATGCAGTGAGGTGCAGCAACGTTTGCACTAGCATGAAAAACTTCATGGCTTGGGCACTGCAAGCAGCAGAGCTGTGCTAGCAGTTCTCTGGGGTGTAGCTAGCAAATAAAACCAAGTCTGGTAGTGCATGCTAATGCATCCAGACACCAGCTGTCCAGTCCAGAGCCTGTTCAAGTGCATCTGGATAACACTGCATCATGCCATGGAAGTATCCCTGTTTTTTCGGAAGGAAGAAAGGTGTTTTGGAGAAAAAAGAGGCTTACTAACTTGTAGAACAAAATCTTAAAGAAAATTCTGCATGAGAATAGAGAAATGGAGACATAATTGGTAAGCAAAGAAGAGAAAAGATACAAGAAAGTTACAAAAGTATTGAGAACACAGATTAACATGGAGACTGGAAATGCACAAAAGTAGGGAAAAGATGTTCTAGACGTCCTGCAGCTTAGACTGCGTGAAGCAGAATAGGACATATAAGTGATTTCTATGGTAACATGCACATTACACAGTATCTTGGGTTACTGGAATGGTGTTTGTAGCCCAACTGTTGATGTCTTGTGGGCTGTCTTTGGCCTGTCAGCCCATATTTGAGGTTACTTCTGCAGATGCTGCCCATGAACAGGTGGCAACCTTCATCCTCATGCTCCACGCAGACTGAAATGGGTTAAAAGCTATTCCCTCCTTGTAATTTTGACTTTATTCACAAAATGAACATGGAATGAAAGAACAAATCCAGACCAGACTTCTCTGCAGTTCGCAAAACTGGCTTCCAAATATAGTTGTACATGCAGACACTCACTTCCTAGACTAACACTCACTTCCTTGTTCCTTTTCTCTGAGCAATTTGTAACAGCAAAAAAAGCACAACATTTTAATCAGGATTATCACATGCTCTCTTGTTAGGTTTTTGGACAGATGCTTTCAACTAGTGAAATATCATTATAGACAGATACTGCCTATAACAATAAAAAAAATCCTTACCAAAATCGTTGGTTACCATAAGCAATAATATGCCTGCCCATCTCTAAGAAGAATTAACAATTAGACCAGATGGCTAAAAGATAAATAATGATTCAGGAATGCTGAGAAAGAAATCAAATACATTAATAACTATGCTTCAGTCTTCTCCAAGAGCAAAATGATACACTGTGAACGTCCATTTGTCTAATCTTCTGTAGTAATAATAATTTTCAGTCCAGGCATTCTTTCTCTTAAGCATATGGTATATCAGGCTTCTCTTTCCAACAGAAGGGTCCCCAGCGGAGGGACTGCACTGCTGTCGCAGTACTAATACAGGCATCCAAGACTGAGGCGTATGAGAAAAGCATGTTTGAAATAGAGACAGATGCTGATAAGCATTGTCAATCATGTTCCTGTATTTAGTTCTTTGTATAATGGATATTCTTTCTTTTAAAAAATACTTAATTATTTGGGTTAGAAATGTGTATTTAACTGTAGAGAGTGCTGGTAGTTATCACTTGGGGTGGAGGCACATATAAGGTACATTCATCGTCCATAAACAGATTTCTATGTACGTTCATCTCATGGCCCTTCATCTATGAGTTACTTAAGTACCTCTGCCAAGAGCTAGCTAAACCAGCCACTTGTTATGAAAGAACACAGGAAGGTTTGTTTTTATTTTTTCCTTTCATTGTTAGGAGCAGAATGAAGCTGTTCACTTAGTTCAGTCTTAGATTTTTTATTAAAGTTTTACCTTGCCTAATGATAATTTTCCTCTCCTTTTAATCTGGAAGATGAGAACCTACTGTTGTTTTGGTACGAGCCGGATTTACTTGATTATTTTCTTCCCGATTTTTTTGGCAGCTTGGGGGTTTGTGCAGAGCCTGAGGAAAAGGGCTGAGCAGGTAAGGAAAACATAGCTCAACATTTTCTGTTCCTCACAAGCAAATTAATCACAGTTACAGTTAAATATGCAATGACATTTGCAAAGACGTACAATACAGATTCATTGAACTTAACTCATTCTCAGCAGACTTGCTCTACATGAAATCTAAACACTAAAGGAGCATAAGACTTCTTTGTCCTCCTGGTGTCCCTTAAGACTCCTTGCTAAAGTCTTCCCCAGCATATTATGGGCCTGAAATTGATATGCTTACATAAAATTGATCATTATATTCTCTTAGTAAAAAAGGAACTTGAAATGCAAATGTCAGTAACTTGCGCTGATATTAAGCGATGTTGTGATGCTAAAACAGTGTAAAGAGGCCTCAATATAAATGAAAATCAGACTCTATGTTTATGTGAATTACACATCTGCAAAATATCTATAAGATAGAACATAGCAGTTGTTTAATTTTTACCTAATTAGAGAGGCTTGAAAACATCTGGTAGTTGACACCAACCCATTTTTTCCATTGTATCCTTTCTTGGTAAGTTGGGAATGGAATACAATATATCCCATGAGATGCTCTTTAGTTTACGACAGGTGTTCCTTTCCTAGCTGGTCATTGCATGACACTATTTGTTTCCCACAGATACAGCTGGAAATACATTTATTTGGCAGTGAGGAATTGCAAGGGAAAGAAAAACTGGTTCAGGAGGAAACTTACATCAGAGATGTAGATATATAATGTTTGCACAGAAACCTCAATGTGGCATTTCATAACTTTCACAGGCATTTGCTTCGTCAAGCAAAATATCATAAATTTAATAAAGGGGATTGGTGCATAATTTCCAACATTAATAAAAAAAAGTAAAATGAAAATGTATGTAGTCCAACTATAATCATCCTCCTAGCGTATGTAACTATTTTTATTTAAGCTGTGAGTGAGTTACTCCTGTTGTGCTTTCTGTTGCTTGGAGTAAGGGGAACAGTGAGGTTGGCCAACTGCTGGCCAAGGGCTGGTTTGGGCTACAGGTAGGGTCTGTGGGCATGGAGCAGGGAACTGAGCTTTGCCCTCCTTCCTCTTCCTAGGACATGTGGGAGCCACAGGGACTGCCATGAGAGAGACGGGGGGAAGAGCTTAACACAACTCAGCGTGGAGACTCGTACCTTCTGTTTAAAGCAAGCAGCTCTAGCAGGGTTGCCCGCAGAGTGTGCTTTGCTTTAGCGGTAACATTGGTCTGGCACTTGCTTTAGACTAGTAAACTCAACAGGGCCAGACCATTACCTGGCCCCGAGGCCAATATATGTGGAGTAGCTCATCGCCATGCTATTAAACTCTTACCCTCCCAAACAGTCATGCGGACCACCTATTAGCAATGGACCCAAGTTAACTTCCAAATTGTGCCTGGAAATAGTTTGAGAGTGTTCCCTGTAGCCAAAGTCAAATCCATACCAGAAGTGAATGATGCACACGGACAAATTATAGTGCCTGGGAGCATCCCCTTGTGTCATGTACTAGTATAGGCATAGTCTTAATGTTCCTGTTTCAGTTATTGTGCTTGACTTGGAGTTTTTCTAGAATAGCATATGAGGACAAATACAAACTTGTGAAGATTTGTAGTTTACCTAAACTTCATGGCATAAAAAAGGTGTTTCCTCTATTCCAGGACTTTTTTTCTTGTAACACTTCTAATTTTTTTTTTTTTTTTTTAAACAGGAAGCTATCTTTCATAAAAGATTCCACAAATCTTTTAGAGTAGAAAAACATCATGTAGCCCCTCACCATATAAAAAGATGTAGGACAGGTGTGTTTTAATCCCATATGAGTGCCTCATGGAGCATATGCACTAAGATCACAGGTGTTGTGGTTCCACTGCTGCGTAGTCCAGGCTCCCTCCTTGCCCTCAATCAAGGGAAACTGCTATGCTTAGGATTTTTCCCCTCAGATGTATGAAGGAAGATAACTGATTTTCTGTAACAGATTTGGCACCAAAAAAAAAAAAAAAATCCATCAGAGCTTTGTAATTGGGAGGGATTTTTTTCTTTTTCCCCATATGGAACAGGGAAGGATTTATTTCCTGGTGGAAACAGGCCCAATTCAAATGCTGCTGGATATAGAGAAATGAAAGAAATGAAGTTGGTGTGGGGTTCTTACAATTGATTTTCTCTGAACAGTTCATGTTTTCTCTCACTTCAGATTGTTTTTGTCTTGTTTTGGTTTTTGTTTTTTTTACTAAGTTTCTGTCATTCCTCTAAAGTTGTTTCTTGCCCTGATCAACCCCCTTCCCTACCCCCAAAAAGCCAGTGCTCAATCTGATGACATTGTCCAAATGGATTTATGGATTTGTTTACTAACCAGGATTTAGAATGGGATGAAACAAGTTTGCCTCTGGGAACGAATATGACCAATGCTGTTTTCTGAGAGCTGTTTTTTGTCACAATTTTAAAAAATGGATTACTAATAGAAAATGATTTATAACTAATGGAAATTGAGGGTAAACATCTATGTTCTTATATAAGGTCTGAAAATGGCAGCCTGGCATTTCTAAATCCAGGAGGTGAAACGTAACTGCTCTGTGAAAAGCATTTCCTCTTTTCTTTTTGGCATGTTTTCACTTATATCCAGGGTGGTCCTGAGGATTTGTGGGCTCAGAGAGAACAGGAAAGATTTCTCATCAAATATTCCTTTCCCTCCCATTTCCCTCCTTCCTTTCTTTCTTTCTTTCTTTCTTTTTTCTTTCTTTCTTTCTTTCTTTCTTTCTTTCTTTCTTTCTTCCATTTTTCCATTTTTCCATTTTTCCATTTTTCCATTTTTCCATTTTTCCATTTTTCCATTTTTCCATTTTTCCACTCTCTCCTGTTATGATCAGGTCTGAAGAGTGGCATTTCAAACATTCAGTTAAAAATATGTCCTGTATCCATAAGAGGCACCACACGCAACCCTATGCCCCATCAGAAAATGCACTGTCGGCACGAACTGGAGGTCCCGGGCTGGTGGGTCGGAGCTGCTGGTGGCGGCTTCCTGGGGGCTCACAGCCTTGGTGAGGGGGTTCTGGGGCTGCTGGTCCCCCCATGGCCCCTCTGCCTGCCCCTGGGGAGGGGGTGTTTTGCAGTGTGTTGACCCCTTCTTCATGGGGCAGGGATGAGGCTTGCTTTCCCTTCACTCTTGCAACTCCACTGATCGTTGGTTGTTTTGGTTGTTTGGTGTGGTTGCTTCTCAGAATTGTACTTACAGCTTTAGCACTGTTGCCTTTATAAGCCTCTGACTGAGTCTTTTCCTAACTGCTTTTCTCAGTCACTGTAATCTAATATTCTCTGGTTTTTACATTGAAAATTTCAGGCCTTGGTTCTTCCAAAATACACATATTAATGCTATTAAACCCCCCCAGACCTTAAACCCTACTCACTGACTTCAGAAAATGAAGGATTTTATCCATTGTTGGAGGAAAAAATAATCTTGCCACTTCCATTTAATAGTATCACAGCCAAACCCAATTTTGTGAGAAAGCACATTGGCATTGAAATAGCCCTTGCTGAGGAGAAGCACATTCCAGAGGAAATTGATTTTCATGTCACCAACTTACGCATATTTTGAAAATTAGCTTCTGAGCCACAGGGTTCACAGCTGATTTATTTGTCTTTATTTTTTGCTAAACTTGTTCAAATGGATTTTTAGTGAACTAACAAGTTGCCTCTGACACAGACTGAGGAAAGGTACATGCAAAGAATGTACAGTGCAGCGTGGTGTGTAAGTGGAGGTCCAGACAGCCTTGTGAAATGCATAAGCACTGTTGATGGCAGCGTATGACTAGAGTCCAGCAAAAAAAGTTGGGATTTGTGAAGCCTAAAGCTGGAAGGCGATAATGTGGTCTGCTCTCTGTATTTCACAAGCTGCTCCACTTCATCCTGTTATCCATGTTGAACTCGGTGCTTCCTGTTTAAGTTAAACATGCCTTCCAAAAAGGCATCCGGTTTTGATGTGAAATTAAGCGAGGTTTGCTTTGATAGCTTTTTTTTGATGATTGACAAAGTCCAAACAAACGATTACTTTTAATTTATCTGGCATCAGCTTCTGACCACTGAGGATTATGCTCTTCAATTAACGAGCCTGCTGTTTTTCCCCGTGACGTATCTGTGCTACAGCCATGTCACCTGCCAGTCTTCTTGGTAAGCTCAGTCTTTACGTCTGCCTCTTGGAGATATTTTCTATACTTCAAACCCTTTCTTTTGTACCTTCCACAATTCTTTCAATAGCCTTTTAGAGATGCAAGTTGTGGACTGTAGCCAGCAACTTAATATGTTACTGTGTGTCTCCTAGTAGTTATGTCAATTAAGAAAATCAATTCTTTGGCATAACATATAAAAGTTGAATGCATTCACTGAATAATCTCCATATACATTAATTTAAGAGTATGAATCCAGTCAGTTTCAAGTGAAACTTCCAGCTGGTGACAGCTTGCCTCCTGTCACATCAGTGCGTACATGGCTGGTCCTGGTTTTGCAGGATTCTGTAACCGTTTTAGCCTATGCCAGAAATATCTTTTTCATGAAGCTGCTACATGCTTTAAATTAAAAATTTCTGTTCACCACATACTGTGAAATGTTCTCTTCATGTTATCATCAGCAGTCATAAGGTGTTTGAAATTCTGCTGGTTCCTTTTTTTGAAAAAAAAAAAAAAAAAAGGCAGCTTCTTTTAGTCTAAATTGGGTTTTGTTTGTGGTTTTTTTGATAACACACTTTAAGGAAGGAGTGAGAGAAGAGGAGAAAAGCCTAGGAGAAGGTACAGATAACTCCTTAACTGGTATGGTTGTTTCATCTTGGGCTGGAAACTGGTGATAATAAAGGTGTCATTCGCATACTGAGGACCTTCTCTTAACTCAGATGACTTCAGCCTTGTGGAATCTCTTGAACCTCTTGGCAGCCCAAAGGAGATAATGTTCCTCACCAGAGAATTCCTTTGCCTTGCCTTCATTAGCTGACACGGCTTTACTTACTGGTACCGTGTCACTTAAGAAAGTCTGCATCTATGGGATATAAACTTGGTGATCGTTTTGATAATTGTTGTTTGTGCTGCACATGGTCATTTCCCTGTCATTACTGGTCTCCTGATTGTGTCTGGAATTCTGCAAATGTGAGGAATTTAGGCTAGACATGGCCTGGATTTTTCAGGGCAGTTGCACTTTGACCCTTTTTAGGAGATGATTGAAGGGGACTGCTGGAGTTATTAGCTTTCTTTATCCCTTCCCCC
>JMFS01099455.1:0-10231 GCA_000699545.1 Podiceps cristatus | reverse complement strand
GGGAACAGATGGACGAACAAACAGGCCTGAAAAAAACAAAACAAGAGTAAGGTAACAAGAAGGGAACATGAACAGAAAGTGAACTGAACAAAGAACCCAAGAGCAATGGCCGACCCTCCCTCACACCGGCCATGCCGTACTGCCAAAATACAACAGTCATAGCAGAAAACCAGGTAGGATACCAATGCTAAAGACTCAGCTTTTTCGGTAACTTCTCCAGCGATTGCACAGAGATGGACTGACCTACCATAGCTGAGAACCTTCCCTTCAGGAGCCCAAGTCCAAGTCCTGGATCTCCTTATCTGCTCAAATGCTGACTCAGTCCCTGTACCTGTTCCTGCAAGACCTCGCAGAAGGTGGCTATTGCTCTTCTGGCTCTAAGCCTGCGCCACTGTTCTGCTGCCGTGGCATGACGCGTCTGTGCGGAGCTGGCGACCAACGATTTTCCCCTTCCAAGCTGGCAAGAGGCATTTTGATTCAACTTCCCAAGACAGGAAAAAATACCTCAAATACCGATCTCACCTTCAGAGCCTGATCTAAATACAAACTACACTTGAAGATGAGAGATTTCAAGTGCACCAAAAGCTAATTAGGAAAGACAATTCAGCCTGCAATTTACCTGCATAAGCTCCAAGGATTCTAAAAGCTGGTTTAGCCCTGAGTGATGGCTGACAAAAAAACTGTAAAGGGATAGTTGCTAACCATACAGGCTCCTACGGAGAGATTGCGTTAGTGTCCCCATTAATGAAACAGTAAAGTAACTTCTTGTAAACAGAGTTTAAAATAATCTTAACTTCTCTTAAAGCTTTAGGAGACCTGGTCAAGAAACTTTCGTTTCTTTAACCTGAAAGCGCTGTGTCCAGAGGGAGAGGATTCTGAGTTGCGCTTTCAGACAGGTGGGTGCAGATGGATGGCTTCAACAGCAAAATAGATCACTGGCTGCTTTTCTTTGCCTTTTCTTTCTTTCTTTTTTAATCAGATTATAGCACCACTGCCATGCTATAAACATTCATTTGCACCAAACAAAGTGATGAAAAAAGTCGCGATACCCCATATCGGAACACAACACGCTCTAAGGTTTGCGTCTCAAGCAGTAGATAAAAGATGCTGTTTGGGCTGAGCTCTAGAAAACGTTATCAGAGGCGTTCCCCGGGATAGCAACCACGGCTCTTCATTGAGATGCAGGTAGTGCTTCGATACCAAAGACTGCAGTGCATCGTTAAAGTACTGTGAAGACAAACAACACTCACGCTGCATACCAAGTGGTCTTACATTTAACTGAATCATTTTAGGATGAATACATCCCGGTCCGGCACTGTGAGCTGCTGGTGTAAAACGTGCTGGCAGAAATGGATCTGCACTAATTGCATTTCATGCGTATTTCAGAATTAACCTCAGGGATACGGAAAGGTGGCAATAAAGAGGAATTTTATAACCAAATTCATTTGCGATTGGCAGCCACGTGAAGACTAGCTTTCCTCAGAGATAACCCTAGAACATCTCCGATTAGGTTTATTTCTATTGTGGTTGCTTCACTGAATCACGGGACACATGAAGATTTTGTACCTCTTTGAAACACCGAACCTTTATCAGAAACTAAACCGCCTTCAAAAACGAAAGGCTGGAAGCCTTCAGCTAGCGAGCCGGTTTCACTAAAATTCAGGAGGAGCAGACTACTCGTGTGTCTCTCCCGAGAGTGTCAGGAAGCATCACAATTAGGCTACATCAGCATGAGGTATTTCTCGTCCAAGGTAAAGGGTTGTTCGTTTCATCCCTCTGAACTTTCTGAAATCCCTTCCAAGGACACACTTTCAAGCTTTATTGCAGGGAAATGCAGAAAGGTCGGTTTGCCTTTTCCCTTTACCTGCTTCGAGACCAAATTGCACAGGACACGACTAGCAGTTTTCTCGCTGCCTCTGACCCTTCTGCTAGTTTCCTGCTCTATTTTCAGTAACATCAGTTCATTTTTAAGTGAGATAAAGGGGCATCTCTGAGCTTCATTAAAATAGAGAGAAGAATGGGATTTCAGATCTCTGGGAACAAGCCAGCAATCTTCTGGATGCGCAGCTGATGCTGAATGCCCCGGATCCTCAACACCTGTGAACATAATAGAGAAATCACCAATTATCTCCTGTTCTTGCTTCTGAATGGGATTCAGAAATGAATAGCTCACACTGCAGAAGGTCTGCCTTGCTTATTATTTTCCTCATTTACCACTAAACACATTTTGGTTTGCTTTATAAAGAGTTGTCACCACCATTTTCCATTATTATTTGTTTTGTATCAATAGCCAGGGCTCCATTGTACTCATTCATTGCACGAATACACGGCATATTCGGTGATACCCTGTTCCTACTCAGGCACATTCCACGTTCCTTTACAAAAGACACCACATTCGTCGGGAGCTGCAGAGGTTTGTGGCTTGCGACGCGCGCGTGAGGCAGGGCAGAGGGACACGTTCTGGTGCCTGCCCTTGCAGGGGAGTCCGCTCCGCGTGCCCCGTTAGCCCTTCTCGTCATCTATTCTTGAGACACAGTCTCTGCCCAGCCAGGCTTATGTACTGCATGATCAAAGGATGCCAAAAAAAGCGAACAGGTGATTTATCCAAGGTCACGAAGGAGGTAAAGGGCACGGTTTGCGATCAGTCCCGTTTCTGATCTCAATATGCTGTCTCAGCTAATGAATCACGCTTATTTTCTTTTCCACAGTTCGTGCTTTGCTCATTTGATGTGTCTGCATTGAAACGTATTTGTTTTATAATCAGGCAAGCGAGAGGAAGCAAAGCCATTATGTCTAAAATCTCTTGCGCACAGAAAGAAATGAGAGTTATCAGAGAAAAGTTGAAACATCAGCATTGGCAGACCTACATCTTGCAAAGGTCTCCAAAGACCGGGAAATATTATACATAAGCTCTGCAGGCGGTAAGGCCGCTTGGGAAGTGATACGGTAAAAATCTCCTGTGGAATCAGGCGGGGGCTGATGCAAGAGACTAGCGGCTTATGCAGCAATATCATGGTCTGTTGTGCAGATAAATGAATAGGCAATTTCTAAACCCATATTTACCTCCCATGTTGTAAAGCGCTTTTAATAAATCTATGGCAGCAACCGCTACAGATCGTAGGAAATTGCCCGTTCTGCGGGGACGACAGGGCTCCCTTCTCGGTAGCATTCCTGAAAAGATACAACTGCCAGGTATCAGTGACTCAATGCCGAGGCGGAATCGATCTGCAGGCTCCTTCCAACGGGGTTCGTCGTGCATTTTCCCTGGATCCTTTTCTGTAAGGGGCCGCCCATAAGAAGCAGAGATTTTACTGAATGAACTATCCCCTTGCTCAGAAAATGAGTGGATGACTTCCTCGGTATATTATCTTAAAATCTAAACATTTTGTATAGTAGCAATCATACATAATATTTTTTCTTTTAATTCCATCTTCAATTACCTGAAATTTCACCAAACCTATTTCCCAAACTGAATTTTCTCTTTTGCAAGCTGATTTGTCTTGAAATCGCAGCCACCATTTAACTGATGCGATAATTCACCCTGGGGGTTAATAATATGTATACGGGCAAAACAAACACTGGTACAATACGCTATCATTGCCATCACAGTACATCATGGTAAATTAGTAAAGAGAATTTTAGATGTTTTAGCATAACAGTTAAGATGAGTTGAGAGTGGAAGGCAAGAACATAAACTCCTGGGGAAATTCTGAAACACAGTTGTAAGGAAGACGCTCACTCTTTCTACAGCAGCACTAGTGTAGTGATAACACTGGTTGCACTTGAAATTAAAGGCATTGAATGAAGAACATATACGCAACTAGGAAAACAGAAATTCAAGAAATTGATCCATACAGAACTAGGCACGTAATTAAGACAGACATTCAACTTCATCTGCAGGCCGATACCAAGACCACTAAAGCAGCTCCCTCCGTTACGCTAAACTGCATTTATTTCGAGTAAGTCCCAGAGATGTCGGATCCTGCAAGGTCCCCAGCGCTCACGCGTCAATTCAAGACTGCTCACGTGCTTAAGTGTGTTTCTGGAGACCTGCCAGGGTTCTTGGCATGCATTGGATGACTCGAGAGAGAGCAAGGACACGTACTTGACAGCGTGCTGGATAACGTACATCTAATCCTGTGGCATCAGCCCTGACGGGCTCAAAGTTGTAGGAGATCTGTTTCAGAATGGACCAGGAAAGGAAACCACTGTGACGCAATGAGCGTAAGTAGCGTATGTAGCTTATATAGTTCGGATCCATACGGAGTGAGTCACCACTGCTTCTAAACCATTGCCAGTTCTGAAGGGATGCCCCATAAATGACCTCAATTTTGTCCATGCTAGTAGGGTAGTTATTCTTCACTCGGCAAAGCAAAACCAGTATCTAATCTTTACAATATACACTAATTATTCTTCCACAAATATACAGTTACTCTACAATACGATGCTGATGGGATCAAAACACGTAACTACCTGAGAAATCCTCCTGTTATTTTTTCTAGTTAAAACCCAAATGCATTTTTAATTTTTGCTCTGCAGTCCGTACAGAAAGACAAATGAGGAAGCTTAAAAGCCTGATTGTGGCTCGAGGACTCGAATCCGCAAGGTTGTAAGTGGCATTTATGAGAAGTTGTGTTTCACGAGCTTGGTAATTTGCAGTTTGTTACAAAGACATAAACTCGTTTCTGACTAAATTATATTGTAAGTCACGCTCCTCAGAGAACGTCTGACTAAAAGGTGATGTTAAAGTAATTTCCATAACATCAAACTATACGACAAATTAAAAACTTCATAGAGGAGAAAACTGGGGAAAAGGGGGAAGCTGAGATGGAACGGATTTCTTTATGGTAGCGCTCAAAAGGGGAACACTCAGACATTGCTCTGAAAACCACTAAGCTGTACCTGTTTTACAAAGCACAGCGTTTGATTTTCAGCTGTTTGGCAGTGACTGACTTCATTCTTAGAGATCATTTTTCAGCAGCATCCAGGTACTCAGCAAAACCTTCTCCGAGGAGCGGACCCTGGCAGGTGCACGCCAGCACAGCCGCTGCATTTGGGCGTTTCATTGCACAGGGATCTGCCCCCCCCCAAGTTATCTTACAATAAGCAAGATGAAAAACAATTCTCACATCCTAAGTAAAGGTTTTAATCTGCATGTAATCCAGCCATCATAACTGCTCACTGCAATAACATGATGTGCTGAGGGGAAAGATCATTTGATCATCAAGAAAAAAAATAAACTGCAACGTTCCGCTTAGTAAGAACTGGCTGATCATTCAAACAAGTAAACTACAACAGTGGCGAAAACTCGTACCTGCCAAAGACAGACCTAATTTGAAGAGGGGGAAAAAAAAAAAGGGTTCTAGCAACCTTGAAATTTCAAATCAGGACATTTGTCAAGGTAGTTGCACCAAATGCAGCCTGGAGATCTCGTCTTATTAACCATCCCTGTTTGGCAGGTCGTTACATTTTAGTATCGCTGCTGTGGCTGTTTTCCTTAATGAGACAGAAGGGGGTTTTCTTATGAGAGATTGAGAGACCTAAATGTGTACAACTTGGGTATGTGACAAGCAAGGGGCCGGCAAAGTCTGAGAGTCATTGAAGACAGCCAAGATAAATAGAAAAAACCCTGTTTAGTATAGCATAATGATTTTAAATGTGAGGAATGGTAAGCCGCAAGGATGAGGGTAATTTATCCTGAATATTAGAAAAAGTTCTAACAGTGAGACTGAATTCATGTTCTGTGCTGTCAAGGGAATGGACTAAATGTCACGAGAGGGTTTTTTTTTTTCCTCCTGTAATTTCCATCGTCTTACGATTCAGTGATATAGTTCCTTCCTACCTTTGCCTTTCATTCAGGTCATGCAGAGGTACAGCTCTGGAACAAACCGCCTGAGCCAGGGGGCTGAAACCTCCGATGCTGTGAGCAATATATTGTAAGTCTTTCCAGAAATTTAATAATCTCTCACTTCAATGAATGGATGCCATTTGGATATTTTCTTGTTGTTTGATAGTTTGTATTTTCTTCTTACAATTCCCCCCTGGACAGCAGTATTAAAACTAGCTGCTATAATGATAATTGCATACCTAAATCATTCAAGGCCAATTTATATATGTTCCTGTGCCTGTACCATCCTTTCACCTGACTACTTTTTTTCCACACCTTTTATTACCCTAAAATATAAATATCAAAGCGATCACAACCTCCCTCAGCCTAGAAAGACTGGCCAAAGATCTCAGCTTACAAAAAACCAAACACTCTCGGCAAAAGATTATGACGAGAAGAATGAGGACTCTGCCTTCTCATATACTCAATGACCTATTTTTCATTTTCAACTGAATTAAAAGTTATTATAGAATTGTTATCAAAACAGAATTATGTCATTATGTTTAAAGTGCTAACGAGTGTCCAAACATCAGTATCTCCTTCATGCCGATCATAAGCTTTATATCAAGGCTCCGACGTAGCAGTGCTCCGGTACGAGCCCTCCAGTACAGCCTGTACCAAGCAAAGTTCTTGCTGGAATTTGGATTACAGAAGCGAATCTGGTACTTGCAAAACCAGCAGCTATAGAAGAGCCACCGCAAGGGAAAAATAACGCATTCCATAACTTACCTATCCCTCTAACAAAATGGATTACACAGAAACTTCCTTGAATCGGTTACTGGTTATTGTTGCTACCAACTGGTAGTAGCATGTCTGACTGCTACAGGCATCTGCTCTAATCTCTTCTCAGTTGACCCCTTTCACCCTTAAATTCTAAAAGGGCAAGAAAACAACTACCACATGCCTTCTGTTGCTCACAAATCTAAAATGGTATTTACCAAGGAGCCAAGCCAGCTTTATTTGGAGTTGTACCCATGCCACCAGTTCTTAAAAATCCCAAAATATCTTGACTGTAATCATATTTCAAATAACCCATCTGTAGTTTTAAATTATCAGCACAAAATAAATCATATTCAAATAATAATTCTTGCCAGTCTTGTCTTTAAATATAGAGAGGGAGCTCTGAAGTTGACACAGGAGTGTTCAGACTCAGGCGGCCAGTCCTGAGCTCACCATAAATGCTGAAAGGCTGTGCCAACATGGAATAAGGACGCGGCAAGGTCAGTATACGGAAGAAATAAGAGGCACATATATATTTTGAACTTTAGACAGAATTGATAGTTCTGGAGACTTCCCTGACATTCAGGGATGAGTTCATTCCACTGTAAGGGCAGAAGCATATATGCCACCACTTGCTATAATCTACAACTGTAAAGACAAGAGTGAATTCCACACATTCTATTTAGCTCAAAAGAAGGTAATTCCGATACTTTTCAGTTCCCTGGGGAATATACAGCGGTATTGCCTTCCCTGTGGGACAGTCACTCTGCTGAAACTCCGAAAGGTGTAAATTAATTCCAGTTCTAATGAAGGGCGGATGTTGAGCTTTGGACACCTGAGACCACAAACTTATTTCAGATGATCTATTGAGTAGCTGTCGGATGGTAACGATTTTTGGTTGCTGGGCTCAACCTGATGTGGTGAAATTGGCTGGAAGCTTCTGTACCTTATTAGTAATCTGCTAAGCAATTATCCTACAGCACATTTCAATTTCTCTCGATTCTCGATTTCGACAGTTATCCTTTACTAGCAGTAAGTATGTACGTACTTTGGGCAGGGGTAAGGGGAGGGTGGCAGAGAATGAAGTCTGGAATATAATCCCATTTCTTCAGGACAAATTCCCATCTATATGATAAATGCTGACTTTCATTTTTATGTTAAATAAAAATATGAGACATAAAGTGAAATTCAGCTTCATAATACCTGTGTAGAAATATCACAACTAATTCTTGTATCAATTCTATTAATATTTTCTTACTGCTATTTCTGCTAGTCTGTATTTTACACTATCATGATAGTCTCGATTGCAGATTATATATTTGAAGAATAACTTATTTTGCTCATGAGAATAAGGATCTCTACTTTATGAAATGTAGACGGACCCCAATTTTCTAAGGTGCTACGCAATCCACACTAAACGCTTTGCTAGCGGGACAGTAAAAGCAGAGACAGAATAAACTCACGTTGTGTCTTGGTGGATGAAATCTGAAGTCAAATGGAAATAAACCAAAATAATTTCTCTCATCATGATGTATAAAAAAAAAATCTTCAAGCCGAATCATGAGTTCTCTTCTACTAGAAGTGTTGTAATTTGGTCTTAAAAAACAAAAAAAAGCCTAAAAATTAAATTTCTAACTGTAACATATTTTAAAGAGGGTAAAACTTTCTTTTGCAAGTAATCTTGATTTTTTTAAACAATACTATTCCCCTCATATACACTCATTTTGCAAGTTAACTGCAAGCTTTGATCCATTTTTCCAGGTAGTTTCACTCGGTCCACAGCGGCACTTTGTATTCCAAAAGAATTTTTGCGTTCCAAGCAGCTCACTTAGCTTTACACGAGAATGGAGCTTCAGTACATCTATTCAATATATCATCACGTGCTCCAGGTCACAACCCCCTTCCAAGCAATTTACAATTTCTAAGACCTCTGCAGAACGATAGAGGGAATTGCCGTTGTCTTACACCCCAGTAGAACATCATATACCCATAACACAAGGAGTTCCCACTATCCGGGTGCTCGAGTATTTCCGCCCCCAGCCTCCCTCTAGCAGCCTGCAGCCACGCGATTCCCTTAGAAAGTACGAAAGGCCCAAACATCCCCCCTGCCACACACATGCAAACCAAAACCAAATAACAAAGAAACTACAGTATTCAAGGAAGGGGAGAAGCGAATTCCTGGCCCCAAGCAGTGACCAGCGAAAGCATGTGATGGGTACAGTGCAAATATTTGTGAGGAAAGCGGTCACTCGGTGACTGCCTTTAACCCTCTTCCCCTAGGTATAGATAAGCCTCGGGTATTTATAGACTTTATCTAATTTCCTGTCCCCAGACTCTCCCGCTCAGTTACACAATGTCTTCCAAGAACTGGAATTCCAGCTTAAAGCCATTTAGGTTCTTCTTCCTTATAAGGTGTTCAGAAGAACACCCAGCTTCTTCAAATAAGGAGGAAACCCCACTTTTTGTAGCTAACACAACTGTAGCCATCATACCATCGTAGTAATTCGATCCTACAATCATATCAGCTTCTAGCTGAAGCAATTCTCTTTTTATCTATCCCAAATACTTAAGTAGCGATTCATAATCTCTCTTCCGACCTTGATTAGATTTTGAACAAGCCAACCCCTTAATCTCTCGTCACAAAAAGATTAATCAATTCCCTTGATCTTCTTAACTGCACTTCTCTGGTGCCGTTTCCATTCAAGGCAACCTTTCCGAACAGAGGTAGCCACGCACGCACTTTTCCAAGTCATCTTACCACTGTCCGTTATAATTACAAAATACTTCCCCGACTCTGGGATGGGGAAGTATTTAGGGGAAGTGCTGGGGATGCTTCACCTACTCTGTTTCAGGAGAATAACCATGAGATGCTTTCTCATGGCTCTCACACTAGTGACCACAACCGTTCTTCAATCAAGATACACCTGAGATGTTCTGCATGTAACCGATCTGTCTAGACTCACCGAGAGATGAAAAGACCCTGCCTCTTCTGCAGCGTGGGACTCTCACAAACGTCATCCTCAGGTCTACGGACGCTCGGGCTGCTTAAAAGCGTCACTCTGTAGTAAAGAGGAAAAAGTAGGAATTGTTAGTTACTACATGCATACTACTTCAAGAAAGTATTAGGGCAATGATTTCCCAAGATCTGCACCACAGTTTCATGTTTTATTTTCAATAGACACAGTATTTAAGCCTTGATCAGGCAAAACCAAAGAACTTGGCATATTGTGAGCACATAAGCACAAAGGGTGCTTAATGTAAAAGCGTTTTCTTCTATCCCTGATGGTGATGACACTGTCAACTTCTCACTTTCTTTTTCCATTCCATACTACTTTGGTCAACTTTTCTCAACTACAAAATGTAATTTTTAAATGAAATTTTTAAATAAAATTGTACAGCAGAATTGCTGCCATCTCAGGTGAATAGCTGCGGAAGCAAAAGATGAGGTACATTGTTCTAACAGCCAATTTGCTCCGCTCTCCGCTGTTTTCACCCCGGTACCGGCGTGCAATGCTAACGAAAGATCGGGAAGGGGTTGAGTGTATGAGCACGCTACAGCTTGAACTCACAGGTCAGCCTGTTCCCCACCACCACCACCTTACAGCAAGGGATTTTATTATTATT
>JMFS01099448.1:0-25944 GCA_000699545.1 Podiceps cristatus | reverse complement strand
AATATAACTAATATAAGATAAAATTAGCTATTTTATATTATAAAATAGCTATAATATTTGCTGGTGCTGAGAATATGGAATGACATGCACATAACAAGATAAAAAGAAATTTTGTAGATAATTATATGGATAAAGCAGAGGTATCAACAGGACCTGCAATCAGATTTCACAGTTTTATATAAAGGCTTACTTTGGTTAAAGTGTTTCTGATTTTATAGAAAAGTGATTTTATAGAAAACTGATCATCACAACATTTTTGTAACAACTGGATTACTTGTATCATAGTCACTGCACCTACAGCAGTTGAGGATTTGATCAGAGACTCTGTCCTTTGTGATGGGTAGGCCCATGCCTACTACAAAGCCTGTACTCAAAAGGAGTTTTACTATTTCTTTAGTAACGATAAACTCATTGTTAACCAATCCTGTGAAGCACTAACTGCCACTTAACCAATTCCAAATGCTGAGTAAAGATCAAGATACAACCTTAGAAAAATCTGTTAGTCTGTTTGACCAACAAAACCTCTACCTATTGATTACTACTGAGTCATCATGTAATAGTTTCACAGTAAATAAAAACTGCATTGAGGTAACCTGCAGGGTTTTTTCCGTTAATGACATTCAAGCATCTCCCAAATTTGTGCATACAGTAATAAAGCGGGTTGTCTGTTTACCTTTTCACCCTTGCCTCCTGGAACACCAGCAACACCTCTCTCTCCTGGGATTCCACCAGGGCCAGCAGGACCAGGACCACCAGCAGCACCAACATTGCCAGGCTCACCCTAGCAGCAACAGCGTACCACGTAAGACAAGGTCAAATCATTCACACAATTTGGAACAATATTCTGTTGTTACTCCATTACCTATCATTCTGTCTGCTTGTAAACGTTGTGTGTACTTGTATTACATCTTAAGCTATTGTACTTGATTTACTTTTCCAGACAGTGAAGATGCCAGATGTGAACATTCTCTCTGATTCTGTGGGGTCCTGAGGTTTTAGGGTGTCCCATATTCCAAATTAAACTTTTTTAGAAAGACCATCCATGAAAATATTGAAAACTAAGACCCATATTCAGTTATCATCAAGCCAATGTTATTTTGGTAGATGACTGCTCGTTATTGTGGTAATGTTTTTAGGAAAATATTACCTAATAGATATAAGAACTTTCTGTGTGTTAGAAGAGGTAGGTATAAAGAGAAGTCAGCATGAATTTTGGCCAAAATCTTGGACCCTATCTCAAAACAGAGTAATAGTATACACAGCTGCCAAGCTGTATTCAAACTGAGTTCAAACTGGAGTTCCCCTCCCATCATCTATAGTGCTAAACATAAAACCCTTTAATATTAGTGTGGACTAGCTGGGATGGAGCTTTACCACTCGAAGAAATGTCTCAGGGGCTATGGTGTATAGGTAACTACCTATTACCAGTAATCGCTTATGCTCTTGGGAAAGGTTTTAGATTGCCTCAATCAGGAATTCAAAAGTAAGTCAATGGCAGCTGGAAAAAGCATACCTTGTTACCATCAGGGCCTGGTGGGCCAGATGGACCACGGCTTCCAATGGGACCAGCAGGACCAACAGCACCGCTTTCACCAGGAGGACCACGTTCACCCTGCAGGAGACAGCCTGATCTGAGTTTTTCCTTGAATCATTCTGCACCTTAGAGGTTTAAAAGCACTGACTAGTAGCAATGCCAAAGCAATGCATTTTTATCCAAACAAACCATTAAAAACTCTATCAGAATTTTGCAGATACTAAACCGGTCATAAGAACTGGCTCTAGCTTTTGGAACAAATAGAGCAAAGTCAAGTACTAAAAGTTTTGCATCATGATACCAGCTGACAATTAAAGTACAAGTACTTCTTGAACATGGATTTTGGCTACTGTGCTGATTCTGGTAACAGTGTCTTGCATTCCATTATCAAATGGGGCTTCTGATACTGATTTGAGGGCAGATAACTGATTCTAGTGAAATTAGAGCCATAGTAATTGGCAAAGAATTATTTTTACAGTGGCAAATGCCTGGTGAGTATCAGAGAATAAAGGTGACAGCTAAAGCCTACTAACGTGACCTGTACGTTGTAACAGATATAAGGATAATTTCTGAAAGAGGTCATCTGGAGACATGGAAATAGCCAGAAACTGAGCTTAAAGGCACAATAGATCTATCCAAGGTACAAATACCAGTTTTACTAAAGAAATCTCAAATTATCCCAGTGTGACCAAGCTGGACATCAGTGAATAATCTGATAAGGCATAATGGAGATTTTTAGTTATGCTGGAGAACCTGGGAGTTTGAATGAGAACTATAACATGGTCAAAGAACTGACTCAAGGAGAGGTACTACACTGCTGAAAAGAACCAATGATACAAAAGGCTAACTCAGTGATGTTCCTCAATTAATGTATCTTTTCATTATTTTTAGATATATTTTATTAACGACAGGCAGAAAAGGAAGAAAGATATTTATGAAATATGCAGATGTCACACAGGTGGAAGAATTTGTCAAAAGGAAGAAGGGTTGGCATATTACACAGGAAGAAGTGAATAACCTGCTGGATGGCTGTCACAGTAGAACTGGGAGGAAATTCAAGAATACAAAGTACGAGGCCATTTATTTAGGCACCAAAAATGAGGACTTGTGCTGCAAATGGGTATTTCACCTGGTGAAAATGACAGAAGGGGAAAGGTGATAATGAATAGCCAATGATATGATGCGGATATGAAAAAGGCAAATGTGATCTGGCACAAACAGTGAGGTATTTTTAGAAAATGTTAACTTTGTTGTACAAAGCATCAGCAAGACCTAATTTGGAATACTGAGTGAAATACATTCTGACTGGGTAGAAGATGCTTAAGGCAAACTAGAGCAGAGGCAGGTAACTGCTACTACAATGATAAAGGGAATTTGGCTTGGAGAGATGAGCAAAATGAAAATTTAAAGAGGACACAGTTACTAATACAGCCTTGGGGCACTAAATATAGAGAGGAAAAGTGCTACTTAGACTGATTGACATGACTGATAAAGAGCGCATGGGAATATTTGTTATGAATACATATAGTCTGGAAATTAGAAGAAAAGAGGAAGCAGTAGAAGTAGTTTAAATATCAACCTCTTTATAGAGGGGATTGGAAAACAAATAATTAATCAAGTATTTTATAAACTACTCACTGCTCTGCACAAATAGGACTTTCCTGCCAGGCAGAAAGGCCTCCACACAAACCTCTTTTATTCACAGTACAGTAAAAGCAATACCTTCTAATGACTATTCCTGCCTCTGGATTCAGCCCACCATTTGTTCACAAAGACATTACATGGGAGGTAGGAGCTGGCTAGCAAGGGATGGAATGGCTGAACTGGTCAGGCTAAGAGGGTCTGAGCACTGGAGATGAAAATTCTCATATGCACCAGGCCTCAGTGTAGGCTCAGCCTTTTGCCATCCACATTTGCATTGTGAGGTTCATTAATGCAAAAAAAAAAAAAAAGATCCGCTCATCAGCATATCATTACTTGGGTAATATTTATTTTTCTTATCTAGAAGTTTACTAACATTGGCAACTATTGTATTATACAATTATATATCCTGACACATGCAAAGAGCAGAAAAAAATTCTCCCTTGTTCCTGGGAGTTTGCTGCAATGCGCTGTATTCTTTAACTGAGAAGAACTGTTTGTCTTGAGAAACTTGGAAATGTATATAGTTACTATTATTATCGAACACATTATTAAGACAGTCTGTACTAGATTGCAGATGAGGTACTCACTCTTGGGCCAGCAGGACCAGGGACACCAAATTCACCATGAAGACCCTAGAAGAGAGTAGATGTATTGGTAAAGCTTATTTCTAAAGCAATCTTACTAGCTTAAATTGTGCTTTGTTTCTTAGCTGTAAATAGAAATACTTCTCAAATTGCAGCAGCATATTGAAAATCTTCAGTCTTTTAGATACACAGAAATATGCAGCTTTTCATATAGCTGCACATATCTCAAAGTACACGAGATAATAATTTCTTATCTGAAGAAAGAGTTAGCTATTACATTCCAAGCTCATTTTCCAGGCACATGCAATGTAAACTGTTTTACAAGGACATGGAGAGATAGAACTATAAACTAAGGGTGCACAATTTGCAGATTACATCTCACACTTGAACGATGCAGAACCTAGAGCCTGAATTACTGAGTTCTCAGTTGTATGCCATTGTAAATTAACTGAAATTAATTGAAGTGCAAAAGCGTATGATTTGAGTAATGCAGGTTAGACTGAACCTTGAAGATTTCAAAAGAAACTTGAAGTAAAATATTTTTCATGTACTGTCTTGTCTTTTGGGGGGAGGCATATTTTATGTCTGCTTAAGGCCTGAAAAGCAAAGGATTGACTTTGCTCAGTTTCATGCCCAAACTTTGAAAAAAATAGTATGTTGCACATTCAAATGGGCCTTCTTAATTTGTGGCTAGCTTTAACAAAAGGACTATTAAACTTTGCATATGACACAATTTCTTTTGTTTTCGCAAATGGATCCAAGAGGCTCTTGCATCACCACATGTGCAATTGTAAACATAATGCTTATGCAATGCCTGCCCCTACTTCTGGAGCACTGTATGTGTCACTCACCCTTTCGCCTGGTTTACCAGCTTCACCAGCTGGACCCGAGGGACCTGGCAGACCCTAAATGTAAAGAAACAAGAATACAAATAAAGTTAAGGCAGAAGCACTTCAGGCTTTGTAAACCATAGCTAGAATTAAGCAGAGCACATAGTTACTTACCTGGAATCCAGGAGGACCAGCGGGACCTTGTTCACCCTTTCCACCTTGGTTGCCCTGGATGGAATGAAAAACAAGTTAACTTGGAAGCAGAAATACAGAAAAATGGATTTTAAAAAGGGAAGCCCATTGATGAAAAGTAAATCACAAGCTGGATCTATGTGGAGGCTGTTACTTACAGTGACGCCAGGAGGACCTTGAGCACCGTTGTTTCCCTCTGGACCAGGAGCACCCTAAATGTGTTCAAGTAGAAAGCTGTTACCAAAGTTTTGATTTATTAGGAATAATATCTCTCTAGAAAGTGCCTCTGTGCTGAAACTATGCATTTTTAACTCACACTGGTACACTTAAGGTAAAGTCTTAAGTTTATTTGACTTAACCATTTGCTTTTAAGAGCTTCACTGTCAAAAGGTACTAACAATGCTTGCAATTTTAAATTCTGGTGATTGTTTTAGTTATTGCAGCACATTCATCCTTAAGAAAACTTATTTTGGAATTACAAATACAGAAACCTGACTGATAAACTGCATTTTTCCCATAGGAGACCAATTATTTGATCCCTTCACTGGAAGATTTAGTAAGTCTCTACCAGTAAGAAGCGGGAAATTTACACAATAAATTATAAACCATACACTGTCCTCAAAAATGTGCATGAGAAGTGCTGCTTTATTCTTCTTAGGATACTAATACCCCATAATTAATTGCCCAATTAATATCCAAGAATAATAATTTTCATTTATGCCTTAATAGTCCCCACTGACATGAGTCTAGGTGAATGTATTCCAAAGGGCTTTTCTGTTTCATCAGCTGTTCATGCTTGCACAAGGCAATGCTATCTTATTACAGAGGTTTTGAAAATCTACTTTTTTTTATTTCTGGAGAGAAAACATATCCACATACCCGTGGGCCAGCAAGACCAACATTGCCTTTTTCACCAGGTTTGCCAGGTTCACCCTGAAGTTGAAAGAAAAAGATACAAAGGATAAGACTTTGTATTAGATTCCGTTTAGACTACTGGACAGAGACTGATACTCTCCTTGACAGAAGATTTATTGTAATACTTCTTTAATCCTAATTAAAAACCCCACAAGCTCTATCTAGCTTGTTGAACCAGTTACAAAAATAGCTACACAAATAAATGTATTTTCTTTTCAAAACTCCATTCCTTTATTTTTTGAGCTCATCATTCATGACAGTCTGCATAGCATCCTATGCAATATAGTATGTATATGTGTGCGTATGTATAGCAATACCACAAATCCAGGAGACGATTATTGTGATGTGTCAAGAGCCCCACAGAAATCACTGTTAATTTTTCTTCTAAAGTGAGTGAGGTTTTAATTGTGCTCCATAAATAACAATGCTCTGGAACTGAAGCTTAGGCTTGGCGGCCAATTTTTACAAAACTTACCGAACTGTATATATAGAAACGATAAAATGGACATGCATAATTTATTATAGACATATATTATTCTAATCACTTCAATGTTCAAATATTCATGAACCAATTTTTTTCATTTGTTTAATCATATTTTAGGTAACTGGAAATCAATTTAAACCAGAACTCTTGCATTAAGTGGATGCCACCTAATACGCAGTACCGGAAGACCCAGGGAGTTGTGTTTGATTGTTAAGAATTGGGGGCCTACAGCTTAGTCTGGAAACACCTTCATAGTAAGTTTCTGTACTGTACTTACAGTGGGACCTTTTGGTCCAGGGAATCCAACGTTGCCAGGCTCACCTCTATTACCAGCTGGACCGATTGGCCCAACTCTACCATCTGCCCCAGGGAAACCCTAGAAAAAGAAATCATACTATTAAATGTCTTGGATAATTTAATCGTGGGCTTGGAGTTCAGTTTTAGGAGAAATGTGTACTGACAGGAAGCAAATGCCATTTAAATTTTAAACACTGTTTATACGTCACATGCTCATGCATTCCTCCATTTTTCTGCTTTTTGTAGAACTGTGGAATTCTTTTTCCCCTTCCAGGGCACAGGCCTGATCTGAGACCCACAAAAATGAATGGAAAGTTTCTCACTCGTTTTCCAAGTAATACGGTTGTAAAATATTGCTGGTTTTATAAATAGTTGTGATGGAGCTCACTGCTATGGTCTCTGCTTTTTAAAATCTCAGGTTATGTCTATGTTTTGCATGCAATGGGGAAACAGAATGAAAGTGGGGTACTTACAACAGGACCTTCCTTGCCAGCAGGACCTGGGCTTCCAGGCTGACCTGGGAGACCCTGAGAAAGGAAAGGTTTCATGGTTTTAGAAGGAAACCAACTGACCTAACAGTTAACCAAAATTTTTGTTCTACATGCACGCGTACACACACACACATAGATGCCAAGTTACCAATACACACTGTGGAAACGGGACTGTATGTCCTATCAAGTTTACATCTAACCCACACACTTGGTGGTGTGTGCTCCCACGCCAGTTGAAAATCAGTATAGGTAAGGATCTGTTTCACTTGGATAAACTCATTTAGGCTCTACTTTAGCAAAAAATGTGCTTAAATGTTTGCAGATGCCTAGTAATTCACATGTGCGTTGAAAACTCTTTCACTTCATAGGGTGGGGTAGGAAGAGAAAGAGCAGATTAAAGATGGTAAAAGAGAATGACATGGACATTATCTGGCTGCAGCCAGCACCACTAAAAGTGTATGGCTCTCTTCAGTGAAATCATTTGCAAAAGAAAATTGAAATAATTGAGAACAGCTGTCTCACATCATTTTAGTAGGGTTTGCCTTTCTGATAGTTATAGAGAACACACACACTTCAGCTGTGCTCTTAACGATCACATTCTGTAAATAGTCCCAAGTGGAAGCCCCTCTCAGAAGTCAGTGCAGTATCCAGTACAAGGGGGCACTGCTCCATGACAAGGCCATCAAATGCTACCACAAAAGAAACTGATTTCAATAAACATTTTGATGCTTCTTAATCATTTCCTCATGGACGTTTTTTCAATGGAGCAGTGGCAGTGCCTTAATTGTGGTTAGCACAGACTTAATTTTTGCAGTTGGATTTTTGAATAATTTTCTCTCTAAACTGTAAGCCATTTTCTTTTTGCATAGTTCAAACTTACAGCACAGAGTTCAAACTTACTCTTGGACCCATAAGACCAGGCTCACCAGGACGGCCACCATCACCATTAGGACCTTTAGCACCAACAGGACCACTAGGACCACGGTTACCAGCAGGTCCCTACCAAAATATACAAATAAATAAAATTAGGCAGAGGTAGCAAACCCATCACACACCCATATATAAAGAAGATGGTTTAGAAATAGTGACTCAGACAAAAGTCTTACCATGACACCGGCTCTGCCGTCAGCTCCAGGGAGACCACGAGATCCAGGCACACCCTGCAAGTGAACACAAAACAATTCAATAAAGGGAAGGAAAGAAGTATGTTCCTGTAACATGCATTGTGCTTGCTAAATTTCAGCCTTCCAAACAGCTCTGCTGAATTTGATTTAAGCGCAGCTCTAAGCACACACACCTCAGTGTAAATGTATACCATGAAAGAAGTATCTCTCACTTCCTTTAGATTTAAGTTCTAATTTGCTTGTATCAGAGCATTTTCACTGTTCACTGTAATCTATTAGTGGCTCTAGCCAGCAGCTAGGATCCCACAATCTGGCCCACACTGTTTCACCTTTACTTCTCTGTAGAGTACTACTGGCTTCTCTATGACTGTATACTCTATCCAAGGTGCAATACTGAGTCCTTATCTCTACCAAAAAGATCTGGTGGAAATACTGCCATTTTTCCTATTCTTTTCCAGTGAATTCCTGCTCTTGCATGAAGCCACATGCCTCCTGAAATTCGTTGTCTCCTCACCCAGTGAGAAGTATACTAGGCACCCTTGAAGGCACTGAATTGAAACCTTCTGCCTCATGCTACATGTGAGCCAATTGTCTCATTTAAGCAGTTAAATCCCACCACAAAGCTTTAAGAGTAATCAAAGATAATTCACTGAATATTACACAATGGATAAATCAAAGCAACCTCTAATTACTTCAGGGACAAGATAGTAAACAGAATTAATACAAAGCAAAAATAGATTTGGTCCCAACTAATCAAAAGGCTCAGAATGGTCAAATGGTCTTTGCTTAGCAGCATTAATATAAATTTAATTAGTCCTAATTACTTAATTCGCCTTTGAGTCTGGCTTTATTTCCTCTTTCCTTTTTGCTTCTACTTCTGGAACATGAGAAGAAAACCTACTCTTAGACCAGCAGGGCCCGGGGGACCAGCAGAGCCAGGTTCACCAGTGCTGCCTCTCTTGCCTTCCTCACCACTAGGACCAGGAGGGCCAGCGGGTCCAGCAGCACCCTATTTCAGGGAAACAGAGAAAAAGAAGACATCAGATGCTGCGCTGCAGATACTATCAGGCTTTATTCATTGAAACAAGCTTCCTATGTTGCCATACTTACAGGCTCACCCTTGTTACCACTTTCTCCCTTGGCACCAGCAGGGCCTGGTTCACCCTGGAGTCCAAAACAAAGAGAGATCATAGAATTAAGCATCATTCCAAAATTCTCTCTTCTACCCAGACAACTTTTTCATGAATCAAAAGGCTATTAAATCATCCAATGCCATGCCTCTATTTTGATAAAAGGTCTGTGAACATAACTGTATTTTTGGCTTAACAGGCATGAAAAAAAACATGATAAAGACGCTTAGAAATGGCAGTAATTGAACTACGAAATATCCAGGGCTGGTTCCTCTGCAGGGGATACCCAAAGGGAATGCAAAGTGAACCTCTTCAGTCTCAGCATCTGAAGCGAGACACAGAAATGAACTCCAATGTTTAATTATAGTGGAGCAAGAAAAAATGTCTGCATTAAATACAAAAATATATCCAGTGGAAATCTTCTACAACTGTGGATACTCTGACCAACTTTCAAATGAAGACATGAATATACAAGGTCACTTACAACAAGTCCTCTAGCACCACCAGGGCCAGCGGGGCCAGGAGGACCGGGAATACCACGAGGACCGGGCAGACCAGGAGCACCAGCAACACCAGGAAGACCCTGCCCAACAGAGGGGAAAAAAGGTATGATGAGCCCATTATCTTTTCTGTTGCATTAAATGAATTATATTTTTTTTAGAGCAAACAAGTGTGAGTATGGCTGTACTTACAGCTGCACCTTTAGCCCCTGGAAGACCATTAGCACCGGGGTTGCCCTATTAAGAAAGGGAAACAATACCAGTTAATTCACAGTCTCAACTGCACCCATCCGACAATAGATAAAGTCTGGCAAGTTACTCACCGGAGGGCCAACAGGACCACTAGAACCGGGAAGTCCAATCTCTCCTCTTGGACCAGCAGGACCACTAGGACCAACATTACCAGCGGGTCCGATTTCACCCTGTTTGAGAGAAGGATAGAGCCCTCTATCAGCGTACAGTGTTTGGGCAATCCTATGCTAGCCTGACATTAAGAAGACAATCCAATATATATATATATATTCCCACCTCAGAGGCCAGGAAATCAAGGAGATGAGAGCTTTTATTGGATTTATAAAGGCACTGACGCTGGAAAGCCTAGCTAGGTCCCATCAAAGCTGACGGCTAACACAGGAACAACAGATGCTCAGCATATCTAAGAAGCTACGTGATCACTGAGGATTACACAGAAGGTTGACCTGGAAAATCAGGATCACAATTCCAGTCTGAACTGCAGCCATGTGCCTCCAGCATTGGCCCAAGATGCATCACAGTGTATGAAGCCTAATTAACCATTTTCTTGCACCTTAAGATGCCATTTGCACTGATGCAAAACGACGCCTGATCAGAGTGCTGTAGCATAGTGTTCACAGTGGAGTCAGTGACAGGAAAAAGGGGTTTTGGCTTTACTCTCAGAAGCTTGTATTCACTAAGTCTACTACAAAAACCTGAATATAATGACAACTTCTCTTCAGCAATTCTCTAAGTAGTCAGAGTTCAGCCTAGACATGTAGGCAGTCCTCTCTTGAAATTACATGCTGTAACCACACTCACATCTGCATCAGAGAAGATTTCATGTTTTCCATTTTTTGCCTTTTGACAAAAAATAACCAGAATGGGATCTCAATTTTTCCTCATCTTCCCTGCAGTTAATATTAAGAGGTTTAGCAAACAATACTCTATTTTCTTCTAAAGATAGATCAAGATAAGAGTTTTCTCTGTTGTGACATGGAGTTTGTATATTTGTGTTAAGAACGCAAAACTGTATCACACTACATTTAAGTGTATACAGCTCTGAGTTTCTTGGCAAATGGTCAGTGAAATTTTTAAATGCATTATATGGGACACCCTTGCCCCAAATCCTCTGCCCTTCTTTGGACAAAATGAAATTCAAAATAATAAGCATCTTTCCCAGGTAAAAATGCTAAGATCTGAGCAATAAACTCCATCATTTAAGTTACAGTCTGCAAAAACAAAATGGTATTACCTTAAACCTGGAAGTTTCTCTGCTGTAATGTCAAGAGCTTAGGCTGGTAGGAGCCCGATAACTGCAGCTTCTTGGCCCTCCACTACTTCTGTAAAGTGATGTAAACTGCTACTTTGCTTATTTATCATGATCCACATCACCTTTCAAAGGTGTATACAACTGTACCACATAGGAAGTAGTGAAATAAAAAAAAAAAAAAAAAAGAGGTTATGTGTCTTCATGAACCTGCCTAACAATCTTCAGCTGTGAAATAACTGCTGTATTCTAAATTAGCATTCATATATGATTTCTCCACATACTACAGGAATTCGTCCTCATCCTGATCTGTAACTGTTTGGTGAGAAAGCAGTTCCATTTCAGACAGGGTGGTTTTTTGCTGCCTAGCAATACTGGTTACTACATTTCGCCTTCACTATCAAATGTACCAGCGGAAGCAGATGTTCGTACCTTAGCACCAGGAGCACCTGGGAAGCCCGGAGGACCAGCAGCACCGATAGGGCCCTAGGAAATGAAAGACAAGCAGCTGTGTAAAGGTATTTAATGACGACAGAGGCATCTTGCTTGCTGAAGTAAACAGATTTAAAAAAATGCAAGTTTACTTAGACATTTCCGCCCATTATCACCTCAGAGTATCAGTTGCCTTTTGCAACTCCAAACTGACAGATTTGGTTCACTACAAAGTTACGAAGGAGGTCAATGCTAAAAAACATTTGCAGCGCAGGTAAAAAAAGTGTGAAATAAGCAACGATTGGTAACACCTTGCCTTGAGGCCAAACACCTGAGAAAGAATAAACAGAAGATGGGCAGAGGCAGGCGTCTGCAAGGTACAGTCCCACCATGAAGGAAGGGGAGCACTGCATCCTGCAACTGCAAGTCTTGGGTGGCTGTTTGCAACGCATTTACTCTGCAGGGGTAACTACGCTGCCACGCCAGTGGTCCTTCTGGACTGCGGGCCACAGAGAAGAGCCCTGTGCTGCTGACAGCATCTGTCCTTCTTCACCCATGGGAAGAGGGCTGGCGAGGTCCCTGCACTACTTTACAAGCCGGTGCTTGGCACAGCTTACACTGAGGTCAGTAAGAATGTACTAGAAGTTGGATCAGGTTTAACAGCAGCTGAGGGCAGGAGTTGATTCTAATGTGCAAACGGATTAGAAATCTCCATTCACACCCAGAGCATACATTTTGGGGCAGTGAACATGTGCAGCCCCACCATGCTTACGCTAAACTGTGTTCTTTAAAGTCAAAGGCAATGGCACGTCAGCTTGGAAGAGGGACGTCTACTGATTCTACCGTGTCTAGCTATTGCTGTGAAATTTGTAATTATGATGAGACAAGCGGCCTAGCGTACAGTACCCAGACACCACAAGAGAAGATACACTGGTGGATTCAGAGCCTTTGATATTCTTTAATGCACACAAATAGAAAGGGATATTTTTTCTTCAATTATTAATGAAATATCCAACTCATTCACAGCTGTTGGGGATTGATACCTACTTTTTTGTATCATTCTATAATCTACTGTGTTTGTTATAAAACGGGCATCTGGAATTCCCTAGGGTTTTGCATAACAGAAGAAAAACATCTAAATGCCCTGTAACATATGTATGAAAATATAAACTTTGAGAATTCCCATTGCAGTGATTCTTTTTACGTTTTTAGTTCCTAGTGGCAAAGAGAATAAAACAATATTTCTGGTTTAGTGTTGTTTTTTTTTTTTTTAAAAAAAGTGTTAGTAAGTGCTATGCAGAATGTTTACAGCATCATAACCTAAATATGCATAAAATAACTTTAACCTGGCATAGACACTGGGACTCAATGCAACTCCCTGCTGCTGCAGAGGTTAACACCTCTGCAATCAGCAGCTCCAGAATATTTTTCCTATGGTAACTCATGTGCCTTCAAGACAGCTAAAATGCTTTGGTTCTACTACAAAGTATAACATCAGATCTTAGCTATAAGGTGCCTATTTGCCTGCAATTTAAATGTCCAATCACATATACTTTTAAAATATACCGTATAGGACAACCAAAGTGAAAATCACACCTATGCTAACATACTACTCTGTTAAAGCATGGCAGATGTTTGCAGTGACAAGGAGTATTAAAATCAACTTTAGCAAAGTTAACAGAACCGAGTATGGCTTCGTCATTGACTCAAATTTTGAAGGCAAGAAGGAAAAACTGTTCTGGGCTATCCCTGAATTTTTTTACAGCTTTTAAACTATACCTTTTTACACTCACAGTTATTTAACTGAAATAAATTAGTTTTACTGAAGTCAGTGGTATGCTATGGCAACACTGACTCTGTTTAAAGGGACAAATCTGCATTGGATTAGCACTTACTGGGATAACTATTGTTTTCCAGTCAGATCAGGACAGTTGGATCTTACTAGCCTTTCACACTAGCTCACATAACTCAGGTAGCAGTGGTGAATAAAAGATGGTTAACTCCTGTTAGTCAGACAGGACAATGTTGCAGGTGAAAAGTTGTGTTTCAGGATGTATATAATTATAGTAATCTGCAACATGTGCATGGTGCATACCTATTAAAAGGTATAAAGTCTTTTTAGTTCTGGGATGAGAACTGTTCTGTTAGACTGTGGGAAATGAGGATTCTGGTAATTAGGTGTTTCCCCATGAACTCGCCAGTGCAAATGAGAGAATATTTCGTTCCTTTGGTACGGATGCGTTTAATATAAATCCCGAGGCTCTCAGGATGTTGTCTGAAAAAGGTTTATGTTCTAATAATTCTTTTTGTGATGGTCTGATAGGTAAAAAAAACTGTGTAAAAAAACATTCACACAATCAACTTCTCCAAAGTCTGAGAAATCCTCTATAAACAGGGACACAAGGCCTAATGGAACCAGATCGTCAACAATAAAAGTCTGAAACTTACAGCAGGTCCAATGGGGCCAGTGCTGCCATCACTTCCACGAGCACCCTGTGAGGAGAGAGTATGATAAACAGAGTTTGAAAAGAGATTCAAAGATGAGAGAAAGCCATAGTAAGTGAGTGGTCATGATGACAGAGAGATGGAAAGCCACTTACAGCTGGTCCAGGGGCGCCTACTCTTCCTCTCTCACCAGGGAGACCACGAGCACCCTGAAAGAAAAATTAAATTAACTCATATCTATTCACTGAACAAAGACATACAGATTTTTTTTTTTTGTTCTGCTAAGTGTCTATATGAAGTGTGTTGCAGCCAGGCAATTCTGTTCTAAATATTCACATACTATTACATTAGAGTATCTAGCTACCTGGAGTGTCACTGATGACAAAAAATGACCCAAACGCTGGCTGAACCGTATCTATCAGATTATAAATTTCCACAGCATCAGTAAATACTTACAGGTTGTCCTGGGGTACCATTTTCACCAGGGGCACCAGGTTCTCCCTATGAAAAAGAAAGTTTGCAGGCTTGAATTACTTAAAGGATTCATTGGACAGATAGCACAACACTATCTGGAGAGATATTCAACTGCTGGATCCTAGTGTCCTTGTCTTCTGTACCACATGCACCACAGCACACAATAACAGCACATCGGGTCCTGAGGGTGCAGAGACTGCAACTGTCCCTGCGTATACTGGAGCACGGCCAGTTGGAATCCTCTTAGAAGAGGAGGGCCAGGGCAAGTTGCTTCAGTTACCTATCTCAGCTTTCTTTATTCTGATACTTATTTTTTATTCTGATATCTCTGTAGCACACACCTAAGAGATAGGGCCTGGATAGTCAACTGCCAACTCAGATCCACCAGCAGCTGTTTTTTTTTTTTTTTGTTTGTTTGTTTGTTTTTGTTTTGTTTTGTTTGTTTGTTTGGTTTTTTTTTCTTTTTAGCTAGAGCAGCAGCAGAATAATGCTTTCTTTTGCCTTATGTTAAGGTGACAAGGTTGCTGTCGAATGGCTGGAAACAAGGATGTGCCTCAGGTACTTTTACCTTAAGACCACTAAAACTGAGACATAAGTGACAGCCATTAAAACACGGTGCCTCTCCCTTTAGTATTAAGTGTTCTTAACAAGCCTGCAGTTGGTCTAGGCTGGTCTATAGTGCCAAGATTTGTCCTACAGCACTGGTATCCTGAATATCTCTCAATGCACCTAGTCTTAAATGATGCAAACAGCACAAGTTTCTGCCTTCATCACTGCCTTTAACACAGTTATATTGTGAGTCACCTTTACTTATTATGCTAGTGTTTTCCAGTCAAATTAGCCCTTTTATGAATAACTGTTCTCTCTTTTCCTTAATTGCTTTATCTGCTTTTAATCTCCAAAGACTGGACAGACTGTTTGCTATCTCATTACCAAACTTTTTCTGGAGGTTTACAACTTGGAGTGATATTGGAGAATGCTATGTTACAGTCAATAACTCTATAAGCAAGTAGGGCTAAGCTCTCAGAAACAAGCAATAGGGAGAATTAGTATTTAAACTTTTCATTGTTATATTAGGTCTTGAATACACATCTCCTGTCAATAAGTCAGCAGCATTAAAATTTCATACAACCAAATACTGCAGTAGTGTTTTTTAAGAACACTGCTGTTAGGCACGGAGGTGGACTAGGAGAAGAAACCAAGACAGGGAAAGTTTGCTAAATATGTTTCTAGACCATGTTTAAAAACATTCTTTTAAGGATAGTCTTCAAATGTGCACTAATGTGAGAAAAGCAAAAAGGAAAAAGACTGTGAAGATCAAATAGCCTTAACTCAGAAGAGCACTGCATCTATCCAAAGTTTTAGCAGAAAGCTTTACACTAAAGCATGTGTCTCACACGGCAGAATTTTGTAGAAAAGTAAGAACTTTTCATTTTAGTGTACTTTACAAAAACTACCAAAACCCCAAATACAATCCATAGAAAAGCAGAGATAGCAAAAAATCAGCCTTAAGTGCTGCTGGATAACAAATCACTAGGAGTCAAATTCTGCAGTATTCATTCAAAGTACTAACTTGGGTGAGGGCTCAAGAATAATTTCTCATGTTAAGGTGCAGATATTTGTCCTACACAGATCCACTGATGTCTAGATTATTGCAGCTGGGAAATATTTAATGACAAGATGGAAGATTAATTGGAGGGGGCTTCATATGTCTTTTGCTAGGAAGAGCTACAAATGCATCCTGCATTTTCAGATTTCATCTTTACCTTGGTTCCAGGAGTACCAGGTTGTCCCTTCTGACCATCCAGACCATTGTGTCCCTATATTGAGTAGAAAAATAATGTAAGTATATCTTTTCCCACTAATGGCTATACACAAACTCTTAGTCTTTTAACATAAATCCTTCTTTCCATACAAAATGATTTCCTAATATAATCTTATAATTCAAGAAAAAAAAAAATCACTCTTTTACATCAGGAGATATTAAAAACTTGAGAGGTTCATGCACTTCGAATATATATTCTTAACTCTGAGGTGATTTCCGGGGGTTTTCAGTACGCTGAAGTGTTAGTCTTAACTATTCAGAGAAGTAGTATGTATATACTCACCCTAATTCCCTTAAAGCCAGGCAGACCAGGAGTTCCAGGGAAACCACGAGCACCCTAAAAACACATAGCACATGAATGATTGTCTCTCATATTATATACTGCAGTTAAAAAGAAAACACGTAAGTCTTTCAGTAAAATTAATGAGTAGATTTGGGCCATGATCATTCAAGTGAGGAACACAGTCCATTCCCAAACATCCCAGGACCAGACTTGTCCCAAGGCTAACAGGAATCAACCTGATTTTCCAGTTCTGAATCTCAGAAATTTCATGCATTAACATGTGACAGAACAGCTGTTTTAGCTTTCTATGCCAAGGTGCCTGCTCACCTGCTCCTTTACAACCCCGCACTATGTCACTTCTATTACTAATTACACTAGCTTTACTGGAGGGGGAAAACTCACAAACTCAAAACATAACGATACGATATCCCTGAAAGAAAGAACTGAAATGGATTAATTCATATAGGGAATATTGCTAGACTGTTAATATGATGCAATTCAGAAATGTCATTGGACCTGATGATTTTAAAGGTCTCTTCCAACCTAAATGATTCTACGATTCATTGGTAAGAGAACTGTTTTGTATTGTATACAGTACATACCTGAGGGCCAGCAACACCCCTCTCACCAGGTCTTCCAGGTTTGCCAGGATGACCCTAAAAATTGCAGTAAAAAGGCACTGAGAAGGAAAGTTCATTTTATAAAACAACAGCATAAACCATTAAAAGAAGAAAAGACAAGATATTGGCAAAATTTCTCATTTTCAATAAATACAGAGAGCTTTTTAGCTTTCAACTTTCCCTCTTCCTGTATTCAGGAAGCTAAATAATGTATTTGGAGAGGTTTTGAAGTTACCCATTTTTCTGTACATTGCCAACATACAGCATCTCTTGTACTAGAAAATAATTATTTCAGGGGCTTATTTATCCTATGCAGTATTATAGAACAATGTAAACATTATGGCCAATATAATGCTTATCTTAACAATAACCTAGAGTTGAATCACAGCCCCAGAAGAGATGAGAAACATTTAATAACCACTTACATCTTCACCAGCCTTTCCCGGAGGACCAGGGGGACCACGAGGACCATGGGGACCCTGTTAAAAATAGATTGAGGATTACTTAAAGCATCATTCTTCAGGTAAGTCTTTTCACTGGTTTCTGACATGAGTTGGGGCATAGCTGGAGCCTGAACTGAAGCAGGGTCCTTCCATCCTAACTGACTTTGCATTTTGTGATTTCAGGCTGAAGGAGTCTGAATCCGAGTGTTCAGCTCTGCTTCTGTAACAGGATCAAGCAGAAATGTCCAATTCAGACATTCAAGGACGTGCATATGCATAGGAGAAATGGGCCTAAGCATTGCAAGCCTACTTTGGTGTCCTATTTCTAACGGTAACAGCGTTTCTATGTGAAACCTGTACTTACTGTTTGACCAGGTTCACCAGGCTCACCAGGAACACCTTGAAAACCAGGAGGACCCTAGAAGAGAAGGGAGATTTTGTTAGTGTTTGAACAAGCTATTCTGTAATTTTACAGGTATGTCAAAGTTAATTAGTCAGTAGCAGAGATGAGACTATACTTACAGGGGGTCCAGATGCTCCAGGTGGGCCTCTAGGTCCCATTAAACCCTAGGGGAGAAAAATTACCAAATCTTAAAAAAAAAAAAAAAAGAAAAAGAAAAAAAAAATCACCATTATCTAAACTCATCTATAATACCATTCCTGGTATTTTCAAAATACTGGTAAGCATTAGTTTTCAGTGTGCGATGCCCAAATCAAGTCAGAGGAAGTTGAGAGATCTGCATGAATTTGCATGGGCAAGTCCTAGTGCAAACAGATAGTCTAATGGCAATGAACCAGCGCAGAATCCAGGGAGCTAATTAGGAATGTACCAATATGGCTGAGAAGCTCGTGATTAGGCTTCTTAATCTATCCTGGCTTGTTAGCAAGTGCACTGGTTCATTCTTTTATGTGCCCCCTCCCTTCCTGTACATGAGCTTCCAGAGTTTAAAGACAAGGGTCATAACAACACATTAAGACAGGCTGTATTTTTGAGCCTGTCATTTTTTTTCATGATTTTCAAGAACACAATCTCATCAAAATGGTAGAGAGGTAAAAGGGAAAATAACGGTACATAAATGGCAATATTACCATGAACTGGGAGGTTCACACATAATTTTAGAAAGAAATCACTTATACATACTGTGTATACATCTATTTCAAATAATGATCAGCTTCTATTTAAATATTTCATTTTGTTTTCTGTTTTCGATTAAATTCTCTTCATTTCACCTCCAAAATAAGTCACTAACATAATGTCCTTGACTGAATTTAGAATTTACATAGATGTTGAAAAAAAGAGTAAAAAAAATCACTCTTAAAAAAGAAAATTTCCATAGATTATGGCACTTTTCTAACAGTTGTCTTAAGCTTTACTAAACAAGCAAACAACTTTGAACTGAAATTTAATTTAGGCTTCTATCATCCAAACGATTGTTTGATGAGATGTTTCAACAGAAACCATTATGCTTTTAATGGGTTTTGAAACTTTGTTGGGAACTCTTTTAGATTTTCTCATTACAAGATTAAAATCATGTGTCAACTTTTCAATGGTTTATGTAGCTTTCCTGTAAGACTGAATACTTTTTATTGAGGGGAATAAATGCACATTAAATGCAAGCATTTACTTATGGAAGCTAAAGCAATATTGTGGCTATAAAAATACGTAGTAATTCTAGAGGAAAAAAAATGCTTCTGAATCATATGCGCTGCATAAACCCTGTGAATCTCTTCACAAACAATATTCTATAATTTGTTTTCCCTCCTTTTCTATCTTCCCAATCTCTCCCATTTTCTTTATGAAACTTAAAAATTCCTCATAGCAGGTAGATTCTACTGCTGTTGCTGTCAGATGAACCCTAACTGACCCCAAAATTGGAACACAGAAATTGTGATACCCCAAATAAATCCTCATCTACATTTTCTAATTGTCAGACACTGAGGGCTGAACTTGATTAAACATACCCGTATTTTCCTATATTTAGTATCTAAATGGATGCCAAAATATTTTCAAAAATTCATTTAATATTACACTGTTTTCAGGAATGGAAACAAGCACTTAACCCAGAATAATCCCGGGCAGCCTTAATCCTGCTGCTCACCCATCAGATGCATTCTCTGTGATGTGTGTGTGTAGTGGATATACACTGAAAATATCTGCTAACATCAGGAAGGGTTAGAAATCCATGTGGAGAGGCAATATACTCCATTTGGACATAGTCTACAGTAACCAACAAAGACTCCTCCTCAAAATAGCCTTGTAGTAGCAAGTACTAAATTCAATTGTTGAGAATCAAATGCGGTGGCCAATTTCCTACCAAACCTGTGCAATCCGAGGATGTTAAAAGGGTTGTACAGCCATGGGAGAAAAATGGTCACCAACTGGAACTGAGTTACTTTCTAGATCTACGTCTACTTTAGAGAGCAGCTTTACATTTCCTAAAACACAATCTTCTGTCACAATATGGACAAAGTAATGCTATATCAAAGCAGATGTGTTATCTGACACCAGATTATGAGATTCACTTATTCAACAGACAGAATTAAAGCACTAGACCTAATAGTGCTATATTCAAGTTAAATATACAGCCCCGAGACCCTATTTAAAGTCCTAAGACTATAGTTCAAATACTTCACATTGTCCTACATCAGAAGATCCATTTACAGTCTGAATCAATATATGATCAAAACACTATTTTTAAAACTATGCTTTGCATTAAAATGGCTTGATTAGACTCATTAAACATGTTATCTATGCAAGTTATTGAGTACTAAATCGTATACCTACCATAGGTCCTGGGCCAAAATCGGCGGCTTTAGATGGATCATATTGAGCAGCGAAGTTCTGTAGGTGATAAAGTTTGACATTAGAATACTAAAAAATTTACTTTAAAAAATACTGATAATTATCATTCTCATCCAACTGTCATCTGACTTGCTATATAGTACGTTAAAGCAGTATACATAAAACTCAGTAAACATAGCACTATCATAAATACATTTCACTTGTTTCCAGAAAGACTTTGTTTTACTAGGAAGGCCTTTTCACACAATGGCCTGAAATATCTATGCAGTAGTGACAGAGAGGTACTGTAATACTGTGAACTGAAACTTAAGGCTATAAACTCAATGCTCATATAAAATTGAAAACTTTCTCAAAACCCTCAAATCATTCGGCCTAAATTCCAGTAAGAGAAGTTATGTGTATTTTTTCACCACATTACTTAAGTAAAGTTCATGTACCAGCCCTGACTGACCATCAGATGAGGTGGGCCTTTCAGCTTCAAAAAGTTCTTAGCAGCATGCAGCCTCAGAAACACTGCACTGGGTTTTTAATCTTTTATCAGTGTAAGTTGTGCAGGCAAATATACATCTGGTTTTGTAGAGGAAATTTTCCCTCTTCACTAAAATGGAAAAAAAGTTCTACACAATACGACTGAAAATCCTTTTCTTGCTTCTTTTATTAGCATATTAAAATAAAATAAACTAATAAAAGCAGTTTGGAGTTTGCTAATAGGAAAATAAATTATTGCTATTCATATTCAAGGCAAAAGAATATTCTTCCATGCAGGAGGATTTACTACACTTGCTCAATACGACGCTGCCTATGTCTGCACGCTCCCTGTGCAAGCTGATGACCAGCAAAGAGTTAAAGGCAGCATTCTTCAGAGAGTACATGATGGACACTTCTGCAGAAAGTGTGCATGCGACACAGTCCACTTACATTCTGCAGCATGAAAACAGATAAAAACTCTAAAGCAAGAGACACATTGACTTTTAAGCATGGACTTTCAGCTTAAGGGTAGTCTTCTTCAGCTAATTCCATACAGTTGCTGTCTCTTGAACCCAGCCGCAAAGTGCCATTTCTTTTGCCCATCTGTTTAACAGCACAGGTTTCATTTAGTTGATTCCTAATCCATACACGTTATGGATGTACAAATCTAATGCTAACTAGCAGGGCTGATTTGCTCCTGTGCATGAGTCCCCACTGAATACAGAATCCAAATTTTCCATGGGAAATATACATCCTATACATCCAGCTTCACTGGAACTGGGACCGTGAATTTCATGCCGATTGCAAGAGAATGTTTCCTCTATGCTCCAATGCAACATCGGTATTTTCGGCCAGATATGAATTTAGTCTTTGGATGTCACAAAGCACAGATTATCAGTTTCAGTAATAGAACGTTTAGATGCCTTACTCCGCCAAGACCTGGAGGACCAGGGGGGCCCGGAGGACCTGGTAGACCATCTTCACCATCTCTGCCTGGTGGACCTGGTGGACCCTAGAGTCCAAAAGTGGATTATAAAGTGAACATTAGAAGTGGCTAAAGAGACATCTGAAGTGATAAATTCATTAACAACCCGGCACCTACATCACCCACTACAGCAGTGCTATATATGCAGCTTTAGTAAATGGGTAACTTTAGAAAATAAGCGTAACCTGAATTTACATTGCCTGGCTGCACCTCGTATTAGGTATTTACTGCAGTTTCATATTTGAGAAATATTTGACACTATTGGATCTACGCTACCAAAACAGAACCTCCAAATTGGGAAGTTTCATTTTTTCACTGATCAAATTTAGGACCCACAAACCCCAAGCAACCCATGTAGACCCACACAGCCTGTCAGACGCGGTGAGAGCCTAAAATCTGACTGACTGAGGACTGGCAGAAGTCAGCCCTACTGGTATGAACTAACATAGATCCAGAGTAAGTCAAAGGCCAGGTTTTAATCAGTCTACACTATTTGCTGGTGTAATTGCAAATTCAATGACAATAAAACAGTGCTCTTCTACAGATTTTTGATACTGCCCCTCTGCTACCACTGTCATAACTTCTTTTACAACAGCTTGAAAGTATATGTTCAGTCTAGCAACATTTGCCCTTATGTGCTTTCATCCTCAATGCACCAAGCTGATCAAGTTTTGCCATCGTGGCAATTGAGGCGAGGTATTTCATTTGGTCTGTATTTTGGACCCAGTTCAACGCTAGATGAAATCCATAATAAAAGTCTTATGGATTTCTAAAGAAAGTGCATTAGGCTTGCTGCCTTCAGCATGTATCTCATTTCATTGAACAGATTTAGTTAGTGGTAGCTTAAGCAAGTATCCATTTGACCATATAAATATATTCTTCCTAACAGTTGTCATTATGGTCATCAGCATATCCTGATCTAAGAAATCTTCAAAAGCTACCTATCCGTACTATGGCTTTTTAATTTTCAGAAGATACAGAATATTTTAACTACACACTGCCCAGATAAGGGTGATAATTTCAGAATATGACTTTATGAGAAGCAGCAACGATGCAGAAGCAAATCAGAAAAGCAGTTACCAGCAATATGAAGGAACATTACAATTAAATTATTCAACTATCCTTATTTACGGTTCTTTTTACAGTAGTCGTTAACAGTACAATATCCACTTTGACTAATAGGATGTAGATAAGAAATGCCCAGCTGCCAAGTAGAGAGCTTTTTCAAGCCCCCTTTAGAGGTGTAGTTAATGAATGACCCTTTGTCTATTTGGGTTTAATGTAGAGAGCTTATCCGTATACCATGCTGTTCAAAGACTACATCTTTATGTCATCTTATGAACTGTCCCTTCTGTATTTTCATGCATTATTTCCGCTGCTTGCATCTGGACAAAAGTTTTGTGAAGCATCACTTAGAAAGCTAGGCAGCTGTCAAACTCAACCACCTCTGCTCAGGCACAATGACTATAATTAGGTTGGCGAGGTATTGCCGGGGCAGAATTTGGTACATAGATAACTCGGTTTCTTTTACATGAAATTTGACATGCAAGCTTCTACAGGTACATTCATTTAATCTAACATCAATGTCTGAACTTTTTTTCCTACTTGTCTTCCAACAACTTGTTTAAAGATCACAAACAAATGAACATCAGTCTAATTCCTTACCCTTTCTCCCCGTGGCCCTTTGTCTCCTCTAGGGCCCTGCTGGAAGAAAAGAAGAGTTACCATGGAAATTTTCCAGGACGATACAGGGAAACAGATACATTAAAAACAATTACTGTGGGTGAAAAAGGGAAAGAAGACCGCACATACAGGTCCAATAATTATTTTCCACAGGCAACAAGCTATTGGAAATAGATTAGTCACTGTCATTACTACATCAGTTAAAAATATCACCGCACGGTGATACACAGAAGTACTTGAGAAGTTAGTTTTAGTCTCTACTGAATAACTGGCTCTAATTTAGCAGTAGTGACTTCTAGGAATAAACTAGAATCTATTTAGCCTTTTTAGACCTGTATGGATATCGCTGTACAGTTCAATTCATGTAAATCTTTCCAAAGGAACTTTTGTTGAACAAGAACACTGCTTTGATGCAGTTTAGTTCTTGGTGTGCTTAGTTTTACTCTTGGGTAAAGCAGCAGTAATTGAATTTATGCTGGTAAGATGTTGCACCCATTGTTCCCTCCTTTTTCCTTCCTACTCATCTCAGTGTCACCGCTATTCTCAGTGAGCACTGGAAATAATTTAGTTTTCCTTTCATCCACTATTCAACAAAACATTAATCTCCCTAGGAATATCTGGTATCATCTATATTTCTACACAAGAAAAATAAAAATGCTTACCTTCCTATGCCGGGGAAAAAAAAAAAAAAAAAAAAAAAAAAAAAAGCAGATAATTTTTAAAGAAAGATACAATTTCTATCAGTATTTTAAACTAAAATAATGTACAAACTTAGACTCCTCTTCTTACATAACTCTATTTTTTCACAGTACAGTATGTTTAAGTACACCCTATAGTTTTTATATTACTATGAAGGCTAGGAGTGTGTTATATAGCAAAGATAAATGTAACTACATTAGAACATTCTGCTAAACAGTGACAATTTTATACCTATTACAGCCTACAAAACTGGCATAAATAAAAGTCACACCTGAGTCCTTTCATAATCCTTCCGTGAAATGAAATTTGGACCGTAAGACTGGCTTTACAGTACAGTCGTCTCCAATCCAAACTGCCAGGTGTAATGTCCAGACACCACTGCTCTGTTAATTTTCCTCACGGTCTTTACACCTATGAAGGCAGTCTCTTAAAAAGGCCGTCCCACTTGAGAAATTGGGGTGGGTACATTTCCAGGCAGTCCCTTCAGGATTTAGTTGGTATCCTTCCATGACCATCTTGGGAGTTAATGTTGGTAAATAATACTGCCACGAAAAAGAAGCCTAGCCTTTTAATTGAAGTTGAGTGTTACATATGAGATAAAAAATAATTATACTGACCTCACTCACATCTGGAAAAAAGAAGGAAAGAAAACAAAAAAAAGGGAGATAATTAGTGTGGATTCAATTATTCCAAAAGGTTTACATTTCAGTGCTTTTAAATCAAAACACAAATTGGTTTATTTTCTTAATGCAAGAAACATTTTCTTAATGTAATATCTTATTTTCAAGGTGATGATCTTCAACTGTAAAGACTCACTGGTGTGATTACTATTCAAAACAGACTTGCTAATGAAATTCAAACAAGTAATATGCTTGATACACTAAAAAGGTGGGTATCTTTTATAAGCCTACTCTAAATACGCTTAAACATATCTCCATGGAGAAAACCTGCACATATATATGGTCACATGTGTGCATGCAACAGATGAATAAACTCAGACATGCTGACACATGTGAAGATATTAAATTGCAGGAGTAATCTTAAATTTTAACATAAATGGCTCCATCTCACTTTTTATGGGGAGTGGTTCTATTTAAACATACCTATCTCCAAATTTTCCAGTAAAACTTCATTGTGTATAACAGAACAGTTTGAAGGTATTAAGTAACAAATAACTAACTTTCTCTCTCTCTTATTTACTACTAAGCAAGCTCTTACTAATTAGTTGAAAATACTAATTTTCAAAAATCTGGTTTCCGAATTTCAAACAATTAAAAATCTATTTTGACTGAAACTTACCACGGTAAAAACATCTGGCAGCACACTTCAGTGCCAGCAATTTGACACTAACTAACAGACTACTGGGTGGGGGTATGTTCCCCACGCAGTTTCACTTTGGCAGTGTATGACCACACCAAATTCAGATGGTTCATACAGTACAACAACAAAAAAAAGTAACACTACTGCAGTGCTGAGCGCTACAAAGCACTGAAATACCACGGCAGAACACCGACTGCTTACACTAACTCAACAGAAAATTAAAAAACCTCCTGCCCCC
>JMFS01099447.1:0-12851 GCA_000699545.1 Podiceps cristatus | reverse complement strand
ATAAATAAAAAAACCCAAGAAAATAAACTGAGATATAAAAATGTGAAAGCCATTTAAAAACGCAGTTTAAACTTAAGAATAAATGCGATGGCACAGTCACATTCTTTAAAAGCTTTGCTCTGCTCAGAATGGCTTTGTTATTAGTGATTCTTAATGCATGAGATAGTGGTTTGGAATAAATCTTTAAGTAATTCAAAACAAGGACTCTTCAGTAAATAGTTGAAATTAAAGGGGGAGTTAGAGTCATCTGGTTTCCATTAGGATGATAAAATAGTTCACTTGAAACCTTTTACAAGATGCTTTGTTACTGGGAGGTGTCTGTGCATCTCACTCCATCACTAGCCATTTGACACAACATAAAAGGCTTCAAAAGCCATGCTAGGCCTCTTAATCAAAAACTAATTGTAATAGATATTGGGGAGTGTTAACACTGTGACCGCTAGGTTGTATCTTCAGTATATAAGCAGGAGTGAACATTAAACACAACCCTGAGTTGATAGGGCTTATCAGAATTTCAGAGTTAAGTGCTAAGTACTGCAGCCCGGTATCTGCGTGCTGTTGCTTTGTACCACTTTTGGAGTTAATTGCACTGTAGGACTTCATCTTCCCAACAAAATTTATAGCATCGTCAGGGAAACTGGAAGCCCGCTGAAGAAACTGCTGCAGTTTACAGGAGTTCAGTGAAACCACGGGGAAAAAAATATGTGGTTTTGACTTCAGCATCTAAGACATTTGCTGAGGAAGAGGGGTTCCCCCTCCACCCCTCCCCAGTTTACCCCATAATAAAAATGAGCTGTTTCTCCCTCTCAAAGCTTTACCTGCTGCTAATGCTGTGGCAGAAGAAATACGGCACCAGCTCTCCAAAACAATGCTGCCCCTAAAATTGTCACTAAATTGGCACACGCGCTCTCTTTACAGTCCCGTATGCCTTATTATGATCGTTGACATGAATATTCACAGTGCTCATGGAAACAGCTTTATTGATTTTACTGATACAGGGTGGGATCAGAGTTACTGATTTTAACTTAATTCATGCATTTTTCCAGATAACAGATGACCTTAATATTTACACACTATTGCACCATAATAAACCCAGGCCAGATCCTCTTCTGTTATATGAACTGTTGAAAATAAGAGTTTACATTTTTTAAGCCAGGAGCTCAGAACCAGACTGTTGTACAGTGAGGAAATCAGAGATATGGCAATTTACTCCAGCTGAGAATGTAGCCCAGAGAGTAAAATTCCTTGTTCAGCACAGTAAAGTACATTAAAAAGACTGCTGCTGTTATTTCTCATGAGTTCATTATAACCTGTATGCTACCAAAATCTCTAGACAGCTGTGTTCCTTTTTACTCCAATTTCAAACAATATAATTAAAAAAGCATTTGATGAAATGTAGACACTTCTACTATTTACACTGGAATGCTGGCACCATCCAAAATCAGCGAGTCTGTAAATACCAGATTAGGATCTGTGAAGCAAAGGTTTTTATTCTAGGAAAGTGTATTCAAAAGAAAGTCTCAAACTTTCTTGGTGAAGAATAAGCTTTATTTGTAAAACCCATAATTATCTCAAACGTTCTGAGAAGCTGGGAGAGCTGCAAATGTTAAAAGAAAACATAAGGAGACAGTTTTGGACATTTAAGTGGGGGCAAATAAGGATGATGTATTTTTCTCCTATTAGTTTACTATATAAATGAGAAGACATTACAGAGTGAAATTTAATTAAAGTAATTGACCAAATTGCATTTTGTAGTAGTTATTGTCGTTAGCAGCCCTGACTCCTCTGTCAAAAGGATTTGCTGAAGATTATTTCTAAGGGGTATTTATTATGAATATTAATCTCTCCAGTAAGTACCATCAACATATTAAAATTCATTTGAAGCACTTTATGGAAGACTGCAAACAGAAATGACTGGTGAAAAACAAGGTGTCTAATCATCTTAGCTTGGTTCACACATGGTTAAACCAGAAGTAGAACAGGGAGAGGAAATGTAATAGGAGGTATATTGGTTATATCATGATGAAAATGTGCTTAAAGGGTACCTGATTTCCAAAGAAATTCAGGCTGTGCTACCAGGAACGCTGATGACTTTGCTGTTTAAGGCAGGGGTTTATATAGTCTTGCGCTGTCTCACTGGAAATGTCTGATTCTTCCGCCCATGTGTTAATTCCAGTTTGATCTTTCTAGTGATTGTTTGCAGGAAGTATATAATTAAGGAGGGCCAGAATTCCTACAGAGAACTTGGATCACAGGTACTACCCGCACTACTCATCCCGACAACAGACAACTCCGGTTTGGTATTCGATACCCTAAATGGTATCCGTCAAGCCCCTCTCTTCGATATGTTTTAATTATGAAGGGCTGGGTAGAGTTGTGTCACTGTCGCTTCCAGCACTTTAGATGATGCAGTTTCTTCTCTTCAGTGCTGCTTGATCTTCTTGTTGAGAAAAAGAAAAAAGTGGAGGTGAGATGAGAAGGTGGGGGATTGGCAATGAAAGAAAACCACAAAGGGAGGAAAAACTAGGAATTCTTGACCCATTCTTTTCAATTTTCTGTGCTCTGGAGACAGTGTTTGAAGACTGATGGCTGTATGCCGGGGGAGAAAAGGCATTTATGAGACCAGCAGGGTTGCAAGTCACAGGCTGGCTCAGTCTCCGTCCTCCTCAGCCTCACCTCATCCTTCCTCTCCTCCACTTTCTTGCTTTGAACGTTTTTTTCCTTCCCTTTCAACACCACCACCTGCAACTTCCATACCACTTGTGTTTAAAATAAACACCCGACAGCAAATAAGCCCTAAATGTACACAAGTTGGGCATCCCAAGTTATGTTTCAGCTCCAGACATCAGCTTCGTTTGTCCTTTTAATAAAGGCTCGGATCCCTATTGTCTTGGCGCTCTGCCTCCATTTTGCCAGGAGGCATTCCTTTCTCTTCCTTACGAAAGAGGCTGAGCATTTTCCCCATGTAAACATTGTTCCACACCTGTTCACGCTGAAGAACATCAGAGCACCATTTCTCAGAAATCATTCTGCCTATGTGTCACCAAATGTACCGCAGAGGAACCAGCACAAGGTCAGGAATTTCCTCAAAGTCAGGGCTGGGAAGAGTCGCTTCACCCATTGCCACACTTCCTACAGTAACTTTTTTATAGGCTTTATCCACCTGCTAGCACCAGTCAGCATGACCGTGGCTGCCCGATCCCTCTGCGGAGACCAGGGCCATGGCGGCCACTGAACTACTAACCTGGAAGTAAAAACCCCAAACCAACTATTCCTCAGTAGAGTAAAAAAGAGAAACCATTTCTATTGCTGAATATGGCAAAAATCCTTAAGGGAGTCCACTGATTACACTACTGAGATTTGTATGAACTAACTAGGGTAAATAATTAGACTATATTTTAATTAATATATCAGTGCCTGCTAGCACAATATAGTTAAATTTGTGCCACTATTAGAGCTGAATGAAAGAAAATTGTCCTATTTGTGGTGAAGTTATAATCATGACCTTTCCAAGAAAAAGATAAGGCAAGAAAAACCCTGCAACTCTTTTTTGGGCTGAAAGAAGTCAAGAGGTGCCTTTAGTGCCCATGTGCCTCTTCTCTAGGTAGCAAACCTGAATATGGCAAAAGCGTCTCTGGTGAACAGGGAAATGAGCCACACACACATATATATATGTGACACAGATCACAAAATGAGGGCTAAAAATACAGCTTAATTATTCAAAGTATATAATTTTTTTTTCAAGCTTGACCTTGTTATTACTTTGAAACACCCGTGTCACTCAAAAGGGGCCTTCTTGCACAAACAAGAAAAAAATATTTGTGCGTTGCAACACAGGTTTTCCCCAAAACCTTGCTCCCCAGGTAATATTGCAGTTTGGGGGACCAGACAACTCCCTCCCCATGGCGCCTTAGCAGTGGTTTTGCAGGGCCAGAAACAATCAAGCTACGGGATGGGTTCTTTTCCTGCCTCCACTATGAGTCACTTTCTCCCTCACTGCCCAAGGAGGCAACTCCTCACCACCTTTCCATCAGGAGCAAGGAAAGGAGAGATAATTCATCTTTTGGGCCTCTCTGTACAAAAGAGGTGGTCTTTGCAAGCAGTGCCGTCCTGCAGCCCTGCGCCCACGGCAGGGACGGGATCCAGAGCTCTTATCTAAAGGCAAAGTCTGCGTGAACTCCCTTATCTAGGGGACCAGCAGGAGCCAAGGGCAAAGGATGCGGAGGGAGGGCTTGCCGGCAGAGAGGTGTGACAGTCAGCCCTTTGCAGCCACCGCTCCGTGGCACCTGAGGACCATGGTGGCCCACACCAGGGCTCCAAAGACATCACGGAGGTATGCCAACGGGTGAGCCTGAGACAGCCCAACTCTGCAAAGAAAGCCTCGCTGCGCTGGCTTTGCAGGAGAAGCAGCTTTCTAAGCCTACACTTGCCAAGGTGGCAGCTGATCCCCACTCTGTGGCAGCCAGCGTGAAACACGAGGGCTTGATTTTCAGAAGGTGGGAGGCTTAGCACTTGCTGAAAATAAGACCCATTTAAGTTGTCACGACAGCAGTCACCTTGAAAGATTTAGGCCACGCTGTCTGGTTAACTGTCCGTTCCCCTAGCACTGTCACATTTATCAACCCCCCGCAACAATTCCCTCCCCTTCAAAAAGCTGTTTATTTTTTGACCTCCCCATGAAAGTTAAGGTGTCGCATTGGTTAATATTATTGCTCCTCCAAACTTCTCCCACTTTTGGCCCACACAAGGCAGAGGATAACCCCTTCCCCTCTGCCCCAGCATCACTTATCAAAAACACAGAGTGAAGGAGGCACCACACAATTCAGCTTTAACATTAATCTTCCCACTAGCTTCTCATTACTTTGCCAATAAGATGATCTTCCTCACACCACATTTCGATATATTTGACATCTGTCATAAAACTCAGGTCACACATATCTGTCTCCTGGTAAAATGAGTCATCCTACAGAGACCCATACTATACTGTTCGGGTCTTGCCAGAAATAATTATTGACATATTGTCAACACATCCAGCCTACTGTATTAATAGGAGTCATAAATTACCAGCCTTTTTTCTTCCCTCTATCTAGCAAGGAAATGAGGGGACATAGAGCAGGAAAGCAGGTACATGGCATTCAGGTGATGGATCCAGGCATGGCCGTTCACTGCTTTGCAGAAGCTTAGCACAGTTTAATTGTCTTTGAGAGAGTAACTACTTTCAGAAATCATTGAAACTAGCAATGACTTCCCCTTTGGTTCGGTACCTTTTGGTACCATACAGGCTATGATCTCTCATCAAAATAAAAGCCAGCTCCCCAAAACTTGCTACTGATAAACAGTAGCTATTTAGGGGAGAGAAGTTATAGACAGATAGAAATTGGACTATCCTTGGTTTAATGTAATTGACTGCACCGAAGAGGGAAGTTTAACCTGTTCTTGGTACTTGCTGCGCAGGACAGATGTGACTTTTCTGTTTCATCACATAAATGCAGTGCTCCCCAAGTGATTTAATTAACAACTTAGGTATACTTTACATGATTTTTCTGCTTTTTTTTCTTTTAAAGTGTAAGTTTCCATAGCTAAAGGAGAAAGAACAGAGATTAAGGCCATAGCTAGAGGAGATGAATAGCCTTTCCCACAAGCAGTAAGCTCCTGCAGAACAGTCACTGGGTTTAAACAGTGCCGCAGTTCCTTCCCAAGGTTGCTAAAGTGGGTTCAGTTACCACCCATTCGCAGCTTAGGGTATCACTGGTTCCCCTTGTTCCACATTTTGGTTTCAGAGGCACAAGGTCAAGGTGCTTAAAGAATCTTCTTGCAGACCCAAAGTGAGGAGCGCAAGCTCCGCTTTGAGCCGTGGCTGAGCCGTAAGTGGTACCTGGGAAGTCGGTGATAGACATCACATGATGTTCTGCTCCATCGGCTACAGAAAAAGGCCATTAGGCTTGTGTGATTAAGGTATGCTGATCTACAGCTGGGCAGGCTTTGACCTTGACCTTTGGCAGGTGAATACTATGGTTTGCAGCACTCCACCTTTGCTCTCTGGTGTAGGGACTGTGATCGCCCTGTTAGAGACCAGGGAGAATGGGGACCACCTCGGGAGGACACTCATTTTGTACCAGCAAGCCTCCCAAGGCTGCTGTGTTAGAGAACATGAAGTACCTCCTTCAAGAGGACTTTGGCATAGGGTTTTGCTGAGAATAGGGAAAGTGGAGGGTGAACCCACTGAATATCACCTGCACACAGCAGACATGCTGTGGGAGAATAGTCCTTCAAGCACAAATCCAGCACAAATCCCAATCCCCCACCAAAACCTCAAACCCTTTTGTGCAGCCTTCATTTGGTTTTTTATGACCTTGGCTGGGATGACACCGAGAGTGAGTTACCCAGGCAAAGAGGGTCTGCGCATCGCAGTGCTGCTCCTCCACAAGCCCAGCAGTGGCAAAAATGTCACCTCGGTATTTTACGTTTTTAGCCCTTCCATATATACAGGAGCACTGAGAGCACATCGAACTAATTAATAAGCTGCTCTGTATCTTTGTGCATTACCTTTCTTTTTCCCCTTTGATTCACACACAAATTATTTTTAGAAAAGGGAAAAAAAAAGTTTCATTCTTTTTAAAAGAAGAGCAATGAACTGGGGTCTGGCACTGCTCATCTGCTCTGTTCATCACCTCAGCAGTGTATTAGGTTTGTGGGAAGGTGGAGGAGGGAAAAAATGTAGAGGCTGCCCTCACTCCTGTCACCTTCCTCACCCCAAAACCTCCCAGATCCTCAACAAGCACCAACCCCCTTCCTTCCTCCCCCTCAAAAAGCCCTCAGGGTTATATTCACAAAATCCTGGTGTGTATCGCTGACCTGTGCTCTGTCCACTTTCCATCATTTTCTATAAGGGGAAGATGTTGTTACCAGGAGGGGTTTTTTTCTGGAGTACTGTGGGTGGCACGTACCTGGATTAACTGACCTGGTGGCACTGCTAGCCTTACACTGTAGGCACCATGTGATGGCACAGGCACATCAGATACTCAGTTCAGGTGCCAAGTTCTTCGGCAATTCTGGGCCAGGAAAAGTGATCTGAAGAGACCATTTAAAATCCTGCTAATTACAGCATCCCTGAATTTGCTCTAGTTTTATTTTTTTCCAGGTTAGCAAAGGTAAGAGTGCAGAGAGCCACTCATTCTCTTCTGCTTGGGCACTGAGTTCTGACACACCGGAGGATGTCGTCTTTTGTTATTAACTTTGGCAGCATTTAAATTAAGTAATATCTTGACAGGGGAAAGGAAGGGAATGAAGGGCCCTGGGAATATATTTTTTTCCTGTTTAATTGTGCTGCATTTAATGTGTTCCAAAAAACACTGGAAGATCTGCTCTTCAGAGAGAAAAACAAAAGTTTATAAACCCCCGCTAGCTGAGGTAGTTTGGCAGCACATAGAAGGACAGAGAATTATCATCTGTCCAGGGAAATCCACCCCCCACTTCTCCCAACCCTCTTTCAGCTGGTGCATGCAAGATGTTCCTGCTCACTTCATCCTCAAACATTTAAACACTTTGAGGACCACACACCTACAGTGCGTAATTTGCAGGGCTCTCTAAACTGAAATCCAGTGTGTGTGCATGTGTATCTGTGGGTGGGAATGGCTGGATAATGTTACTCTGATAGCTGATGATAATATTTCTACCAATTGCTAAGCTTCCTAAGTTTCCACTTTGTGAATGCTTCAGCATATCTTTTTCTGAAAAGCGCAGCCTTCCTTGCCTAGGGAAAGGTACGAGTCAATAATGGTTTCATGTGAGATTATCTAGGAGCCTCTGATTTACTCCAGAGAAAAAAGTCTCCCTTACACAAATGCACCTTTCTAAACACTTCAGGGGTCGCCTGGTTCACTGCAGGATTGTGTCAGTACAGCCATAAAATAAGGCGGCAGTTCAAGCTGTCTTGGACTAGCAGGTACTGCAGAAACACAGATGTGGTGTAGTCTGAGCTGTTTAAAAGCGGCTGCCTGCTTGTGAGCGCTCCGCTTTTAGTCCAAATAGACATTAGGAAAATGTGTGAGGGACGAAGGAGTGTGTTTCTTCAGTGTTTCAGGAAAAAAGTGTGGGAGGAGAGATAATTTTGATGAGTCAAATTCCTAATTCCCTTCAGACCTGCAAAGTCAGTAGGAGTTCCTTCACTTTCATTTAACATGCAAAGATGGGTGAAGTTAGAACAAAGGAAGGTGGAAAAAAATAAATGAACTTTTTTATAAAGTGAGTTTAAGAAAGACCAAAAGAAACAGCGGTGCTCTTGGTATTAGGACAAAAGCAAAAGAAAACTATTATTCTGCATAACATACTATTTATCTCAGAATACTTATTCAGGCCCTGGCTTCTGGGAAGTCCTCTGCTCATCTTCTTTCCATTTCCTCTGCCACGGTGACTCCTCTGGGCTGCAGCATGCCTTGAACAAAGCACAATACTTTGTGAAAACTACTGTTTAAGACCAACTTATGGCCCAATTCTTCTGAATTTATCATGCCTTTGCTTCATATTTTCCATCAGTTTCTCCTCTTCATTCACTGTATCAAGGCACAAAATTCTTGTTTTAATCCAAGACATTTATGTTAGACTCCTCCATAACCATTCCCTCCTCTCAGTTGTTTGTCTCAAATCAATCAAGCCTGACTGTCCACTTCTCCTTCAAGCAGTAGCATTCTCAAAACTTCTCAAGCTCCATAAATTAACCATAGTTTCACCCCTCAAAACATTCAATAACACTCTTATTCTGCATCACATTAAAAATCTCCATCTTAGACTTCTTGCTTGTGACCTGCTTATTACATTTACAAGATTGTACACACACTAGCATTTGCTAAAGCATTCTTCTAATCCTGCCAGTTTTGCATTTCTTTCTTGTACAATGCCTTCTTCATTCTTACACTTTTAGGTCTGCTCCAAAATCCATTAATTTCAAAGGGGGGGGGGGTGTGGAAATACTGATTTACAAGGCTTTATGGATCATGCTCTTATCCCACCAATTCTTTTGGGTCAGGGATTCATTTACTATCATTCCCAATTTACCTCAAATTTAGTCCCCAGCTTTCCCTAACTATAGTTATGATACTCATCAGTTTTGCACCTCAAGCTCTGCACAAACGATCTGGGTAGTCCTGGGGCAGAGAATTTCCTTTAAAAGATCTGTGAGAGGTAGTTTAGAAATGTAAACCTATTTTCCGGGTTTTAAAATTTGCCATAGAAGAGAGAATTCCTGTGGATTCAAAATGAGTTGAAAAATCATAGTTGTAGATATTTGTAGTTTGCCTGGTACTAAAAGGTTCCGACTTTAATATCTGGATTCTCTCATAAAATAAAGAGTAAAAATTATACTATTCCCATCATTGTGTTAGGCTCCCAAAGTCTTATCCTGAGAGCTCACCTGGCTTGAAGGAGCAGTCTTTCTTCTGGAGAACACTGAAGAAACAGCTTATACAAAAATTTGGTCTATGCACAAGAAAAAAAAAAAAAAAAAACAGCACTAAGGAAAAGCAAAGCAATACCAATGAATCATGTGTTTCATTCGAAAAGCAGAGAGCTCCAGTTTTGTTTATCTTTTCTGTGAAAGAATTCCCTGGTCTGGGTTCCTATTTTTTTTGAAAGTCCCATCCCCCATCGCGGCAAGCCTCCTGCCCCAGCTGACAGTCTCATTGTCCCCATGGCTGTCGTGGGAAGTCATGATAGATGGCTACACTGCGACCCTTTTAGGAGGTGTGTGTTCATATTATGCTCAGAGACGTTTTTGATCAATAGTCAATTCAAACCTTTTCACTTGTGTATACACACAAATATATTTATGTTTATAATAAATGTATGTATAAATAAGCGGCTGGAGAATTGTTAAGATGAGCAAAACTACTTGATAGGTTTCAGCATTTTGGAACCCAGAGCAGCAGTATGTCATGAGTAAATGTGGTCATTTGCAGTGTGCTCAATATTTTTTTAATATTTTAGTCAAAGGGAGAACAGCCAGGATATTTTCTTTGTGGGGAGCACAGAGACTTGAAATAACTAGGTTTTGATACTAGCCATATTGCACTTCACTTTTCCTCAGCACAGAATGCCAGCTTGTTTCTTCAAATTAAGACAATATGCTTATAGTGATGAACCTTATTGGCCATCTATCTTCCTTTTGTAATCTGGCTCTCATCAAGCTGAAATGAAGCCATTTCTTCTGACTGTGGCTGATTAAACACAGAGTAAACCTAGATCTCTGAGGAGGCTCTAATGATTCTCCACAGGCCTAGTGTCAGCCCGGCACCTGCAGCATTCAGCTTCCCCATTTCCATCATAAAATGAAGCATCTGTTACAGAGAAGTGTTATCTTTTTATCATCGATGGTATCTTTCTGTTTGAATTCACCTACCCCATTTGGTATAAATTACAGCCATTTCATATGTAATGAATGGTCACACAGGATGCACTCTGGTTATTGGGGGTTAAAAGGGCACAAAATCCTTTTACTAAACCTTTATTTAACTTGGTGAAAGTTAAGACTACATGGCTTGTGTAAAACCTTCTTTCTTACAACAAACAGAAGGAAATACTTATCACAGCTTAATGCTGAAGCATTTTGATATTGCTTATCTAAATATTGGCCTTTGAGTTTTTTGGAAGCAATTTCTGGGGAAACATTATTAGTCGCAGGGAAAAGAAACAGAGAAACATGTTCGTGCCAAAGACATTTCTGTCTCAGTAACTTGATTAACTGTAAGTCTGAAATGTAAAAGTAGACAAGATTTGTTTGCTAGAAAGGTTAGTTGGCAACTTAGAACTTGCTGTAAATCCCACAGAAGTCAATTGGCATATTTTCAATTATTTCAACAGTGTTTGTTTGGATCAGGCCAAAGATCAGCTAGCTGTTTACATTTTGTGTGGTCCACATGCTCCTCTATGTTTTACCTTCTTCAGTTTTCCATCTGAGCTGAAATATGCAACTTCGTCTCAGAAACAATTTCTTTTTAGCTGATGGGGATTTGGGACATAACTTTGCCAAGCATTTTGTTGCCTCCTGCCTACAACATGGATAGCCTGGACAACTTCACATCTCAAAGAATAAAACAAAAACTTCCAAAGATGCTAACTTGGAAGTAAAACTTTGCTCATTGCTCCTTGAAGTATTAGTATGACTGATGGAAAACAAACAGCTGGAAAACAGCTGAATAATTCCACCTATTAAGATGTAGCTACAAGAGGTGGGGGCAACAACTGCACAACAGGCTTCCTGGTCACATGAATCTGATAGACGTTGTTGTAACATAACAACCACCTCAAAAAATCTAAGTATTGCAAATAAGAGGCGGCCTTCTGTGTTTGATATTGTAAATATGGATAAAGTCTTCAGTGAACTAAAGAACAGCATTGATATACTTTAAAGTAGCTTGCTCGGGTATTGGTATGAGACCATTTGAAGGAGACCAGAGATCAGCACCACCTATTTTTTGGCACATTCTTGGAGTGTGGAATCATAGAGGTGTTAAACTGGGATAGGAAAGGTAGTTACAGTCCAGAGCATTTCACGTTACTCATTGTCCTATGCCATGCTCTAAACAGGACATGCCACCACTGAAGTCACTATGATCTACAGCCCAGCATAGTTCAGTAATCTCTCCAGGCTTCACATTTCTCCTGTACGATGTTAATACATTGTCCATCTCATCAGGATTGCCTGAGATTTCTTTTCCTAATGTTTGTTAACAGGTATAGAAGATGCAATGGACTGAAGGTAGTATTGTCAGGAGCCAGTTGAAGTACAGATGTTGAATGATCAAAGAGGAAATTGTCATCACAAACCCAAAAAATTAATAACCTCAACCTCTTTGATGGATCATTTCCCTAGTTGTTTTTCATAGCACATTACAGGTGAAATGATTCTACAGTGTAAAAGTAACTTAAAAGCATGTACTTTACTGTCAGGTTTAAACTTTCAGGTACCCGTTATCTATAGAGAGCCAGGAGTTGCTTAATGGATCCGTGGATGGGGGGTAGAGAAGTCATCCTTGTGAAAACAAGGAAGAGTGAATAATTTTGTACCAACACGCATTTTGTGATCATTTTGCAAGCCTGCATTATGTGGCCACTTGCTGTTGATTCGTTTTGTGGCAAGCAAAATCATATTGTCCTACCACAAGAGCACACTTGTTATTCAAAATAATTAGGACATGAGTCATCTTAGTATCATAGTTGGCACTAGTGATATATGGGGCTGATGACTGATGAGTCCAATGAACGTTTGACTTGTGTAGACTTAAAAAATGCAGCTGAAAAGCTCAGTTAATTCAGAAGAGACACAGCATAGCAGCGATAGCATCTTGTAAAAGCAAGATCCAAGACAAGTAGAAATGCAGTAACAGTAGTGATGAAAACAGCTGGGGTCTTTGGATTTCTCAGAGCAGTTGAAAAATGGAAGAACTTTTTCATTTAAAAATTCAAAACTCAAGTGTTTTCGCTTCAACAAGGTACAAAACATCATAATTTTTTTTTTCTACTGTTTACATATTTTTGTAAGTGCTGGAATTGTTTTTGTTCCCTGTCCATTTCCTTTCATTTTTCCTTTTTGTTTCTTTAGTTGAATAAGTGAAAGATATCCAAAATTTCAGTTTGGTTTGGAAAAGTTAGAACATTAGAAAGAAAAATGAAACTAGCTCCACCACTTTAGAGAGTTTCAATTTTCCTTTGTTCCCTTCTGTAACTTCTCCAGAATTAAAGATTTGGAAGGGTTAGTCTAAGAACAGGAAAAATAAGGAGAAGAAAGATGGGGAGTGTAAAAGGAGGAAAAAGAAAAATGATGAAAAATATCCAAACCACTACTTCTTCTCCGGGGG
>KL279858.1:584-16336 GCA_000699545.1 Podiceps cristatus | reverse complement strand
GCCAACTGGATTTGACTCCCTTCACCACCACAAAATGTGAGGATGCCAGAGATACATTCTCCCACAGACCTCCCCAGCACCCTGCAGTGATGCTGTGAGCCCGTTCAAAGGAGGCCTTTCAATGGACATTTATCACCATGGGCACTGGAATATTTTACAGATATCACAGAAAGCCTTTGGGGCATGTTTGGAATTTCCAGTTTCATCTGAGATATGCAATTCTAAAGCAATTTCCTGTGTAAAATGTAGGAAGTGACAGATCATTCTTCTGACTGAATGTAGGAATGATCCTCATGTTATCTAAGCCTGCACTACTGTCCCATATGATGGATTTGTTCAAGCTAAATTTACAGCACCTTTTCAACTGCCTTCAATTAAACCCTGCAAGAAGGAAGAACAAAGCATTTCCCCTCTTCACAAACGCATCCTTGAACTGCCTGGATGTTCTCTGTCCCCTGGTGCTGCTGACACTTCTCTGCCTCCGAAGTAGCATCATCACTGATCCTCAGAAATTTCCCTCTAAATATTCCCCCTTTCATTTAGCAAAACAGCACCGTTGCTTTGGCTCCACTTTGATTGTATTGCTTCTTTATCTTCTCCCACCTTATCATCTGGAACTCACCCTTTATGGGCCTGTGGAAAGTCAGGTCTTCCAACACATACAGTCGCCTCTTTATAAGTGGCAATACATCTTTATAATGAAGGTAAATATTCCCCTCCATGCTCTCAGTACCTTCTCCAATCCAGTAATGCCAGCTGCCCTCAAAGACTTTCTCACTTACTCACTATCTCTGATCTGATTTTTACTTACACCACCACCACCACTGCTAACGTTCTGTTTGCAAAACCCAAATCATAAGAGATCAGCTTAAAATTGTATCTAAAGAAAAGTCTTCAAATCCAGTTTCTGTGGCTTCCCCCCCCCCCCCCCCTTTTTTTTTTTTGAGGATGATGCTTTTGTTCTAAGCTCTGAGGAATCCTCTTACACTTTTAAAATGAAAGATCAGACGCTGAAGTCATTAGATAACTCCCAGCAGCAGGGATTTAAGAGAAACACCTACAATTTTAAATCTTGTGGTGAAATCCCATGTGAGGGCAACACTGCATCGTTCCTTCTCTTGATGCAGAATCTTACAATGGACTGAACTCAAAGCTTCTCATTTGTGCTGCCTCCTTTTTCCAAGTCCCTACATATACTAGGTATTTCTTCCCTCTCCTCCTCCTCCTGGTTTCTCTCTCTGCTGTATGATAGGCTGTATTTAGTCCCAGCTTCTGCTTGCCGGTGACAGCAGAAACCCACGCGGCCAAGCCACAACAGCAACACGAGCTCCCCAGAACGCCAGATCCCACGGAGAGCCTGGAGCCAGGTAGCATGGCTTTGAAGGACAAAGCATGGGCAACGGGTGAGGCAGAAGCAGTTGTCCAGAGGTTACAGCAATTCCCTTTCAACCTGATGGACTTTCGTGGAGCCACAGTCAGAGCCTAAAGCTTCCCTTCTCTGGCCCCTTGCTCATAACACTCCTCCCCAAAATCTCCCCTGGGGCGTACCTAGGCAGTGTTGGGTTCAAGCCACGGTGAAATGCTCTGGAAAGTTTCAAGAAAATCTGTTCAGTTGCTTTTGAGGGACGCAAAAGAGCGGAAATACTTTCACAGCTTAAAAAAAGAGAGCTAGCTTTGTACACGTGTACTTTAAAAGAGGCTGAAATCTAATGGGGCCAGACATTACTCAGATAATTTTGATCCAAGAACATTTAAAGTTACCTGGGTTATCAATGATTAAGTAGCCACCTGCAGTACTATGAAACTGCTAATCATACCCATTTAGGAGAATAACCTGACAATAGCTGTCTGCCTTAAGTCTTTACTTCCGATTGCTTTTTGAATATACTTATTTTGAGATTGACAGTTCACATAATTGGGCAGAATCAAAAAGTGATTTTTAATCATCACAGTGCTTAATTAATAACTTTGAAACATCAAATTTCAAAATTGCGAGATGCTGCATCATTTTAGTGTATGCAAAGTTAACTTTTCCTCCTGCGCTTCTGTGGCTCGGTTAAGAGCTATCCAAAGCAGCATGGGGCTTTTCCACAAGCAGGCAAGATACACTGTGATAAAAGGCCCCAGGTCATAGCCAGGATCACCACACAGGTTGCTGTTCTGAACTTTTGAAATCTTGTCTGGACTGAAATATAGTTGCCATCCCCTACCCGTACCGCAGTTATACCCACTCAGCATGTGCTCACGCTGTAGGGCCACTAGAACGAAACCTTCATAACTACAAGCAAAGCTAAACAAATTCATGTTTGGATTGACATGCAAGAAAAATATACCAAATAGCACTTTATTACAAAAAAGAAGGTCAGGTGGTCATGTAATTAAAGCTTGTATTGATAATTCTGCAAAGACAGGAGTCAGCATTCACCTACAGTTCTAAACTCCTGCATTAACTGTGGCCTCATTCAGGTCAATGGGAGATCTGCTGTGTACTTTGATGCAGCAAAGTTTTCATCCCTCTGTAGTCTGCATGGTAAAGTACACAATCTTAGATCACTGAAGGTTTCTTGAAACATACTACATAATTAAATACATTTCCACAAACAAAGTAAATATTTTAAAATGCAAGTTTATCCATGAGTTACACTAATCTATATTTAGTGAGCTAGAAAAATCTTTGTTATTATCTGCAAGAATGCATAAGGAACAGTATGTCACCTTTCAGCATAAATGTTTTGCCTTTTTCCATTTGAATTCAGGCAATATTAACATTCTTTGCACATGATCATGTTTCACATCAAGGACAAAGGTAACATGACAATGTCACTTATCTTGCAAGCTACCTTTTTATTATACAGTATCCCATTTCACTCAGCGGTGTTATGACACTAACAGAAGTGCCATGATTTACCAAGATATGGTGTATTTTAAAGAAATGTCCAAGATGACTGAGTCATTTTCCCTCCTCTATAAAGTGCAATGTAATGAATATTCTGTAGAAACAATGATTTGGATTTTTTTTTTTTCCTTTTCTTTAGAAGCAGAAGACGGGTTTACAGCACAATTGCAAATTTCTCTTATTTGCTTTTTCAATACCTTTCTATATATATATCTCTATTCCTTGGCTTTTCAAAAGAAACTATTTAAGAATGTTTCAAGCTGAAGAGAATCTATGTAAATATTCCCTGAGAGTAAACACAGAAACTTGTCTATCTGTACTGTACATGGTAATAATATGTTGCCCATTCTGTCTAAAATATCTGACTACTCCAATAGGGCTTGTTATATGCAAATATTTCTTCTCTAAGCTCTTCTCACAGGCTTGAGTTCCCTGTAGCATTCAAGGAAGCCACATTTCTTCAGTTATAGTTCCTCCCCTTTGCTCTTCCAACTGCTAAATTTAATTTTCCTGTTGCAAAATCTTTGCTAAACATTTAAACAGTTCCTTCACAAAGTGCGTGCTTTTGGCTCTAGGACGTTTATTATTATCCAAGCTTGATACTGCATGGATAGCTCAGTATTCCTAGCGATTTTTATTTACATATACGTACATATAATGAACCATGTTTTAGCGCAATGAAATGAACACCTTTCTGCATTGGTATTCTTCAGCTCAGTGGAAAGAATAGACACACAATCTGATAAAGATGCTGCTCTGCACTTTCCATAGCTATGAGGCTTCAGAGTTATGGAACAGACAGCATTTGCAAAGGACCAAAGCCAGAAAATGTTCATGAATCGAAAAAGAGTAAAGGTTTCACCTGGCAAAGCCGACTCCTCTGCTGACTCCATTAGCATCTCTTAATATTCTGGTGGAAATGACATGTCCAAAGGGTTTCAGCATATTCTCCAGTTCCTGCTCATCCATGGAAACGGGTAAATTTGAGATGTATAGATTTGTGGGATCTTGCTCTTGTTGCTATGACAAAATAAGAGAAAAATCCTCAGTTACGCTTAGCACAACAGAACAGTTTATGGGTCGTACAACAAGGGCTACTCAAAATAGGACCAAGCCAAGAATTTATAGCTGCATTAGAAGCAAAGCTCAGCAGCCTGTTCATGGCGACAACATGTTTGCCAAATTTCTGCACACTCTCATGCATGTGCTTAATTTGGTGCGTGACTGCTCTTACTGAACTCGGTGACACTACTCATTTACAGAAAATCAGTCTCATGCACAAGCATTCTCAGGTCTGTGTCCTAATTTAGCAAACAGATTGTGAAGAAAACCTGATTTGCACAAACGTGCTCACTGTTAACATAAATAAAGAAAACTCAACACACGTTTTAAGCAGATGTGCTTTCCAGCCTGCAGACTTCCCATTCAACCTGTTCATCATGAGCAAGGTTGGTTGAAAATGCAGAACACTTTCAATAGTATATTTTCTTTTTTTTTTTTTTTTCTTCCCCCCATCAGAAATGCCTTGGTTGACAATGTATAACAAGACCTAACTGGGCAGGGGGGTGGTTCTGCAGTTCAGTCTAAGGTCCTGGTGAGATAGGTCCCATGATTATTCTCAGACTGAATTAAAGTATCTTATAAAATAAAGCCTGTAGTATGAATAATTAAGAAAACAAATTTGAAGACAGCTTTCTCATTCTATTTCAGATTTTTAGCCTAAACTTTTCATTTTGGGAACCATTCCAACTTCTTGCTTGCTGAACTACTGCAGAGAAACACGAAAGAGGCATAGATGCTGTATGAAAAATAAGTGTATTAAAGCAGTAAATAAAAACCTTGTCTACAGACAACCAGGTCTTGATTACATTATATCAATTTAGTTAAGCCCTTGCAAATTTTCATGGTTCTGGTTCCATTTTCATTCATACAAGCTTTACGTAGTATCTGATGACCTGTCAGTACAAGCCTGATTGGGATCAGGCATGGCTACATAATTTTAGCTAATGCTTAATAACCAAAATTATAAGATACAATCTTTATGCTGTGCAATAAGCCAGAAAATACCTTATCCGACAAAGTCTTCTGAGATAGATTTTTGGATTCTTTATCATTACAAATTTTAATGGGCAGAATTAATTTGTACTTGTTCAACATTTAAATATATATGACAGTAGTATTACATTTTTTTGCTGTGAGGTGTCCTAAAACCAGATTAATAATCTTGCAGCAGCACCACAACCTTACACTGAAGAAATTACACACAGTCCTGCAGCCATCTGCCCTGGTTTAACTAAACTAGTTTCAAATTACACTCCATTAAAATCAGCGCAGATGTGTCTTGTCAAACACAAAGAATTGCATGTCCTATTTCTAGAACATGTATGGAGACAAGACAGAACCAAGATGTGCGCTCCATCACTGCCTTGCACATTCAAGGCCTTGAAAATGGAAGGAGAAATCATTTCAAGCTGTGATTCACACACCTCATCTTTACAGGGACATGAATGACAAAACAAAGTTTAGCTTAGCGAAATGCAAGAATCAGAAGCCAAAGAAAGTTTTCAGCTTTCTTTATCCCAGGCTCAAGGGAAATTTTAGCCCTTTTGGATACAAAGAAAAGTTGCAAATGGGTACTCCAAAGGGTCCCAAATCAGGAGCCATATAATACTCTTTTACTGCATAATTTGGATTCTGACCCAAGAGCTCTGAACACTTGCCTTTGGACATACTGCTTAATGCCCACTGCATTCTAGCTTTGCATCTTCTGGCCTATTACCCCACAAAACAACACATTAGCACGCAGGTTGAATTCCCCAGTATTTTACAATACGGAAATAAAAGAACAAAGTAGGCACATTTTCAAGCTGATGTCCATAAAAAAAATATACTTGGCTATTACCATGCCTAATACTAAGGGGCAAAGGAGAGGAAAACCACACACACACAAACAGCAAACTTACTGCAAATTGATCTGAAGTTACAAAGCCCACATCTAGAAATACATTCTTTCCCTTTTCAGTCATCTTTCCCTGCAGTCATCTTCCTTTCTCTCACTTCAATTTACATTCATACAGATCCGAAAGGTAGTTCCTCTCCAATAACCCAAAGATATTAGTGAGGAGTCAGAACTGGTACCATATTGACAATGCGAGGAAAATCATGCAAACAGTCCTGGAGGGAAGGTAGGCAAGAGAAGAGAGGAATATGAACTTCAGATCACACTTTTAGCTTTGGGAAAAACAAGCTAACAAAAAACCCTGAAACATTTTATTTCTCCTTTATTTTTTTTCCACATTTTTCTCCTTTTCTGTGTGCAAACTATAAGTTTTATTGCTTGTTACTTCCCCTCCCCAGGCCACAGAAGAAAAGGAAAGATATAGATTAGGAAGCATCTTCATTGTTATTAAGTGCTTTGAAAATGTGAGCAATGGAGGCAGTTAAAGCAGAGGCGTCATAGAAGCAAATAAAAGTAGAAAGGTTTGCAATTGCAATAAGCACAGTTTTTCAGAAATAATCACATTGTTATGCAAACTTCTGCCCATTGATTGGTTAAGGACTTTGATTAATCAACCAATTGGTGCTCAGGGACTGACATTCCTTGTTAATATTTAGCAAAAAACCTAACAGTCTTATGCAGATGAGATCCCCATAGCCAAAGGACAGACTAATATGAAAAAAGCGGAGTTATGCATCGGTAACTGCACAACAGCCTTTGCTTTCACTGAAGCAATTTGGTCCCGCAGAATATTAAAATGAGGCCTTTTCTTTTGAATACTCAGTTTTCAAGCTGGGGCAAACAAATAAAATAAATAAGAACTGCCGCCAATGAGTCTCACTTCTGGAGTAGAAACATATAAGCCTTTTAACTGTGTTAAGAGATTAAATGCCATTGTTTTAAATATCCGTGGAAAGTTCAGTTACACTCTAAGGATGAATGAAAGACTAGCAGGCCACAGTCACTCTCTCACAAGGATTTACCAAGCCTATCTTTTATTAACATGATAAACAAGAGCTGCAAGCAGAGAGAGACAGATGAGGCCACTCATGCTACCTCTACAACGCAACAGTGTTTTCTAAGAAAGGAAAAGAATTTCATGTTATTTTTCCTTACTACACAAATATAACATTTAGAGAAATACCCCTTTCCTTTACAGAGAAATATCACCCCACAGAAGCTGTATCTCACACCGCGAGCTGAAACAAGATGAAATGCCCTCCCAGCGACGAAGCCTGGGGCTGAGGTGGCTTTACAGGCGGGGTGTGGAGGCCGGCTGCCCTGCCACCGTGCAGCCAGACCCCACGGCCACCGACCCGCACAAGCCCCCGTTTCTCAGGCCCGGCCCCCCGTCCCAGCCTCTGGCACCAGGGCCCCTCATGATCTTTTACAGCTGCGCAGAGATCCCCTCTGCAGCCCAGTGGTGCTGACACCTGCTCCTTGTTTTGCACAAGCCTTGTCACCCCAGATTCCCCAAACTCCTGCGTGACGTACTTGCTTCCCTGGCCCAGTGCAACTGCCGAGCTTTCCCGTGTGGAAGGCAGGTGCCCTACAGTTCAAAATGTGCCGATTTGTTGACAAGATGAGCCTAACCAGAACCAAAGGTCTGACCACCCTGCAAGCTACTAGACTTTCATAATCCTAACTAGTTGACAGTCAGGTTTCTGCCCTCAGTGAGAGATCACTTCCCAAGGCTGCGGGACTGGTGGAAATGGTGGCATCTGGATCCACACAGTGTGGCCCAGGCTCACACTGGTTGATTTAACTCTTTCTATGGCTTTTCACTAGGCATTAAAAAATGCTACTTCCCACCTTGGGATGCTAAAATCTGATTTATTACTGTGTCCGGTCCCAAACCGGACTGATGGAGCAGTCGTCAGTGAGAGAGCTGAAAGTAATTTCTGTGATACTTACAGTCACTTCAGCACTGCATTTTCCTCTTATACCCCCAGTATTTTGGATAGGAACAGAAGGGGTGGGGTGACAGAAAGCCACATGCCCCCCACAAACAACTCCAACAGCACTGTGCCTCAGATGCCCTGCAGCTGCCAACTTAGAGCCACCGCAGCGGGGCCACCAGCCAAGCAGAGCCCCCATCGGCACCCGGGCTTTGTGGTCCCTGTCCTGCTCTCCCCCTCCAGACCATACAAGAGACACCAGGCTCATCCCGCACCACAGGGGAATGACACACCTGCGGACATAGTCTCCCCAAAGCACAGCAGCCTCATGCAAGACGGCCCCCGCCATGGGGAGCAGGGCTGGCCGCTGCAGCCAGCTGCCGCCCCGGGGGCTCGGAGGAGGAGGGGATTGCCGGGAGCGGCAGAGGGCTGGCTGCAGGGAGGTGGCATGGCTCCTCTGCCTTTCCCAGAGCCTGTGTGCCAAATGCGGCTAATTAATGGGTACAAGACCAGGCCAAGTGGCTGCTTCTTGAAGGGAAGGCAGCTGTGGAGCCTGCTGTGTGTGCCAGCTGCAAAAGCATCATGCTCAAGGCATGCAAACTTGCAAGCGCAGTCCCAAGGCACCATCAAAAGCCTGCTCCTGGCTGTCCTCCCTGAAGTTCATTTTACCCCAGATCTCCCATTTGACAACCCAAGGAGGGTCATATTTTCCAAGTACAGCTTTCATTTGCACCGCAGCCCCAGAGAAGCAGGGGTGAACTCATCCAGGCAGCCTCAACCCTCTGAAATCCTGACACGGCCTCACGCCCTAGACTGAGCTCATTCTGGGGTCCTGGAGTGTGCCAGCCTGCGTGGGTACCGCGAGTGCCACAGCATGGGCCAACAACAAGAAAAAGAAATGAAGCCAATTGAAGCTCCTCTCCAGACAAGTGCAGGGCTTTTTGCAAATCCCTTTGCTCCCACCCCAGCCTGTTTCACCATCATTGTAGCCCAAATACCTCAGTTGCTCTGACCTGTGGGCTCCAGGAGCATTAGCTGCATATACAGGTTGTGGTTAGGCCATTCTGGCTGGGGGGTGTACATGACAGACAGTCCCAAACTGGCCAAAACCACAGCCAGGAAGGTTTAAAGTTGTCCAGACTGCAAACAGTAGGTCAAAACCAAATTTTCGATTAGCTCAGAGCATTTCCAGCATTCAGCAGCAGGCGTCCTGCTGCAAGGCTCCAGAAGGCTCCGGAGTTCAGCAGTCAGGAGCAATTGTACTGGGGAAAGAGCCAGGAATTTTGTTGCTGCCTTTTAGCAAGAACTGGCCCAGTCACTCAGCTCCCAAAGCCCGTGCCAAGGAGGCAAAAGTAGTTTATAACGCAGAGGATTTGAAACGTGCTACACCAACAGCATTTGAAACGGATAAAACCCAGCGGAGGGCGTGCTGCAACTGAGAAGTTGCTGTTGGCTTTGCTGCACTCTCCCAGCCACTCTTGAAAGAAAGGACAATGCTCAGATGGGATTTTCCCTCCCATCTTGAGATAATCTTTGGAAACAAATGATGAAAAGCTGAAAGAACAATTGCTGCTGGTGTGAGTAGAAGCTGAGCTTCTTTACGTAGTACATTTAGTAATGCATTCTTTTTTTGGAGGGGCAAGCAGTTTTTGGCTATGTTATTTTTTTCCCCAAAGGAACTCAAACCTCCTGTAATCTCAATAAAAAATTCTTTATTTGGGTACTCTATATACCAATTCTTTTTATTCAACCTAAATTATTTCTCCTTAGAGCTGCTTGCTCTAGGAACCTAAGCGCTGATTATCAGTTCAAATGATTCCTTTTTCCATCTTCCAAACTTATTCTGGGAGTATAACTTCATATGCAGATTGATATGAGATGCTGAACTCCTCTTTTTGAAGATATAATCAATATTTATATTAATAGATCATATGCTTTTCTTGTCTTTAATAAATTGAGACTCCATCATATTAACATTGACACAGGACAATATCACAGCTCACCTTTAGAAGCATGGTCCTGTCCTCCTGAACATTTTAGACCCAGGTTCAAATCACCCACAATTAGTATTTTGCCAACACTAGTTCATCTCTGCCTAATGGCCACTGCCCAGGTCTTCAGGTTATGTATGTAACTCCTTCCCTCCTCTAAAGATCTGAGTTGAACTTCTCTCTCCCCTTCACATAAAAATAGTTACACTCTTCATGGACAAAGCCATTTATGTGGAACTCTGTATGAAACCAGATAATTTCTTTGGAAACATCTATAGGCCATTTCATAAATTTTCCAGTGTTTGCTCAGTATTTTGAAAACTGTAGTTGCATGGTAGCATCAGTCTAATCTTTAGTTTATTAGATTATTTCTAAACTGGATTCTCTACAAGTCACTGAGCTTAAATGAAATTTAGAGGAAGCATGTAATACTTTCTCTCAGTAGATTCACATTCAATATCTCTTCTTGTTGTTTTATTATTTAATATTTACTTTTTTAGTACTGCAGATCATGAGAACTTTCCAGGACATCTGAAATAGACACTCATTTGAAAGCTGATTTGATATGCATTTGATGGGATTCACACGGCAAAAATCTGAATTAAAGGATTTTCTTTCCACAGTTTTCTATTTTCTGCTGCTCTTTCACATTAGAGTTAATGTAGCATATTTTTGCACATATGTAAAAGATGCCTGGTTTTCAAACAGAGTAAGCTACTGAATTTATAATTCAGGTGTTTACCTTCAGATCCAATACCTAAGGTCTGCAAGTAACATTTGGAGAGGTTCTGTCTTTACTGATTTATCCAAGCATGGCTGGATGCTCCTAACTTGGTTATCACAGTTAGATAGGATGAATATAGCTGGTGGTGTGAAAGTTAAAAGAAAATCACCCCAAACTCCACCATCTCCTGACATCAGAGAAGCAATGGCAGGAAACCCTTCTGCTCCTTCTCAGCGGGGACGGGAGGTGGGGGTTCTGTGCAGCGGTGGGGACCGGGGTCTTGCCTGCGTACACCCATCAATGAAGATACACTGACTTGAATTAAGTGATAGTAGCCCTGCTTTCAAAGAGTTTTGATATTATGGTTTCTTCTATAAAAAGAAGGAACAAACAAACAAACCAACCCACAAGAAATATAAACTATAGCAACAGCCCAGGCAATATAGCCTTTCAGAACTGTTAGTGACATATTTTGAGCCATCATTGCAGTAACACGAGGTGAACAAAATGAATCAAGTGCAGCTGCCAGTGTTCCCTTTGACTTTTTACTGGCTTATTTGCTTCCCTTTGTGTGGGCGCATTTTTAACAGTGCAGACAGCTAAATCAATGGCCAGTTGACTATTGATCCCTGGCTGGTTTCACCCTTTTGTTGAGCAGCACACCAAAAGGCTTACAAAACAGTACAGAAAGCCTAAACTTTATATGGATTTTATGGGTGCACTAAGTACCGATAATCCAGAAGCACTAGCTATCTCCTCAACCAAGGCTGTATCTAAACACTGAAGGTTTCACAGGGAAAGTACTGCCGAGCAGAAGAGATTGTGGTATTCAAAGAAGCTTATTTTGTCTTAGGTACCTTCAAAAGAATCTGTGTTGTCTGATGGCCTTCCAAGGGCTCCAGTAAGTCTCTCTTCCACCCTGATACATCTACTTCACTGTTCCTTTTTAGACTGAGTGCTGACTATGTTTCATAAATTGTCTTTCTTCCGTACCCAACCCTACCTGACTTCTACCCTGCCATGGTACAAAACTTTTATTAGAAATGTGTTTTATTCAGAGCACTGCAGGACATTCGGCCTCAACATAATTATGCAACTATTGTACAGCAATAATTAAGCCCAATCCATCAAACATTATAAACAGATCTAAAACTATAACTGCAGCACACATTTTCTTTATAAGCTTGATTGGCAACAAGTCATGTCAAAAGCCTGTTAACAATGACAAGGACACTTTCTGAAAAGGCACAGTGGTTCTGCACACAAACATGGAAAATATAAATGTTATTTTGAAGAAAAGCTTTTTCCATATGATCTTCAAAAGCATTTTATTGTGATTTGCATAAGTAAATTTAATCACTTCTGAGCTTTATAATGGCCCAAGAAAAGAACTCCTGCCATTAGGAACCCTTTGCCTGGGATCCTCCAATCAGAAGAGAGAGATGTGACTTGGGCAACAGCCTTGCTGTGCCATCACTGAAACACTCTTCACAGTTACTTCTTAAACACAGGTTAAAATTTGCTGTGCCAAATTTTGTCAATAAAATGCAAAAAAGCAATTTTTTAAAAACCATGACCCATGAAGAGAGAAAGAACAAAAGTATTGTGGGAAATTGTTTGTTGGAAATACCTGTATCAGCCCCACAGAAAAGTGTTATTTATAAGTACTGTTCTAATTAAAACCATGAACTTTAAAAAGAGTTCACAGTTTATATATGCTCACGATTTCTTCTCTCTGTGCAAACTGTCAGAGTGCTGTGCCATGCTGTGCAAGCTGGACTCAGCTTTCTTTTAATTAAGTTTGTTCATGGACAGCACAGCATTTGCTAAGGCTAAATATTGCTGGAACTGAATTGTTATTGGTCTGTCCAGCGCAGAGCTGCTGCAGAACCTTCCATCATGCATTAGATCTGCCCATGGCGATTTAATTTGCCCTCATCTTGTGTGGCAAATATGGACTTGAGTCACTATGGTCGTTGCCTTTAGAGCATTGTATAAGACACACGGTACCTCCTTTTATTTTCACGAAATATGATCATAACCAGAACTATCACAGATATAAAAACCTATTTTTCATATTTCTGCCATTACAAGGCAAGATTTTCAGAACTCCTTACTTCTTAGTTTTCCTAGAAACAAATTCCCACAGTTTCCAACTTGTACAGTGTACTGCAGCCTAAAAGGCGGCTCAACCTCGGCAAAAATCATTGTGTCATGCGAGCTTTGAAGGTGTTCAGCTGCCTCCATATTCTCTTTCATACTGTTTTAATGACCACTTTGTTATTTGTATTGCTGTTAAATAAGAATCAATTCATCACCTCAGATTACCTGAAGCCTGCCTGTAACAATTTCTGAAAATGCTACATAATCTCCTAGCCGTTAACCCTAAATTACAAACTCGCTGATGACCTCTGGAAGCAAAAGGCTGATTTGCCAGATGAGCTGCAATCTATGTTGAACACCTTATCTATTTATTTTGATTTGTCACCGACTGTGTCTCAGTGCAGTTAAGACACAGTGTCCTATTGCACATTTGTCAATATTGCATCATGTATATTTATTTACTTTATACTCTACTGGGTAAATGACATGCTGATTGATTTATATTTTCCATGATTTTCGTACTGATATTTAGACAGGAGTCAAGTCCTTTGCCCCTGTACGGAGTCAACGGAATCTTGTAATTTAACTCCTACTATTTGCATTCTCTCTAAATTGTGTTTTACATAACACTATCCCACAGAAAGGGTGCATTTGTACGTGTGCTTGTATGTACTTACACAGAGAAAGAAGAGGTCACAAAAGAGATTATTTGCTTTACAGAGGACATACCATGAAATTTGTCCTCAGTATAAACCTTCCATTAGCAATAATAAGGGAAAGAAAGCTAGTTCAAGCTAAAATGCCATATGTACAAAATCAATAAAATTAAATTAACAGCTTAAAGTACTCTTAAAAAAGGTCTTAGAAATATGCACAAAACACATCCCGCTATCATAGGTTCTTGTGATTATTTGGCATTTTGAAGAAGACAATACACACAAATAGTAAGTAGTAAGCACTACTTCAGTTCTTTAAAAAATATCTGCAGTGCCAGTGACTCTAATTAATTGAAATGCAATTTTTTTATTTGTAAAATGTTCAGTGCAAAAATGTCTAATTATAATAATATCTATAAAAGAAAATTACAATGATTTTTGCTCTACTTAAAATCATAATAGTCCCAAACACCTGACATAAACAGGAAGAGTTACAAGATGGAACTCAGATAATATAAAACTCCTGAATTCTACAGTTCCACCTCCTATAAGCTGAAATCTGGAAAATTATGATAACAGATCCTGAAAAGCAGGATTTGTTTACAAAGCAATGGAGATTCTAGAGTAAATATTTAAAATTATTACAGAATTTCTAGAAGATCTCGCTTATTTACTCTATATTTGTCAAGGTGGCAACTCTCAAGCCATGGTCCGGTGATACCTGGAGCTGCTCGGGCTGTGCTATTTTCTTACCTCAAAGTTTCAAGCAGAATGTCTCTGTTCTCATGACAGTAACACTGGACCAAAAGGATTACAGATGGTAGTGGATCAGGTATTGGATCTCATGATACAATAAAACTACACACTCTGCACAGACAGAATCTAGCACTGTAGAGGAGAAAGTTGTGTTCCTTAAACTGGACATTTAAAGCATTTCGATCAACATATGGATGTTGATCCTCCTAAGTACCTTGTGGAGACTGTGCCAGGTGTTAGAGCAGAGGTTGCATGTTGCTCCTCACGCTCAGAAAAAGAAGTGATGGGACTTTCTAAATGACAGGAGTGTGGCAAAGGGGAGGGCTTTGCTGCCAGATGTTCCAGTGGCCATCGAATGTGTAATGAAGCAGCAGCAGCACAAGTTACAGAAGTTTTCCTGTACATGTAACCCATACTTGTCCAGGGTGGCTTTAGGACTTTCTGTCCACTATTTCTAGCAGCTATTCTCCCTAAGGACAGTATTTGCTCTGTCATGACTTAATCCTTCTCTAACTGAATTCTACAGCAAAAATTTCATTGGTCTCACTTGGCAGTATCAGGATCTGTGCTTGGAAAGCATTTTCAAAACTATACTCGGATTAATAAAGATTCAAAAAACCAAGATGCATCTCTTCTGATGATTATCATTCATTTATTGTTTGTTTTTAATACTTCCTTTCAAAGCTGCCAGCAAAATGAAGACCACATAGATTTGAAATGCTACATATGCACATAGGGTTATATTATTATCAATATTGCATCTATCTGTAGATCAACAGGAACTTACACGTTAAGCTTTGGTAGGCTAGGGCTAAGTGAGGAAACTCAGATTTCTTCATGTAAAATTCAAAGCCTTAGCATTTAACTGTCCACACTTGCACTGAAAAAAGACTGTAGCTATTAATGATAGTATATTATCTGCACTGGGAAAGCATTAGAAGCTTTAAGAGGACTTTTTGGGACAGTATAATGCTTTTTAATATTTGACCTATTGACCCAAAGGCGAATTCAAGCAGCACACAGATCCCATGTGATTACTTGTGAAGAAAACTGAACGCTTTCTTCTGTCATGTTTTACGTTACTTCCTATAAACCATAAATGAAGTCAGAATTTTCTTGTCTGGGAATTCCTGTTGGGATAAAGGTTGAGGTCTGCTTAGCCTGAGTCCATACAAACTGCTAGAAAACAGTTATTCATCTTGACGCACATGCCAGAAATGGAAATCTACTAGTCCTTGAGGATGCATCAATTTTCAGGGAGTCTGGATTCTTCTAGCTGCTACAGAAACTTAAGAAAAAATCTACATAGACACTGCTTAAAGAAAACAAAATCCACCATAAAACACAGCCTTGACAGTTTTATTTTGAGAAATCTGTATTTAACACAGACAAAAATACCATTCCCATTTAAGATCAGGCGGAATTCACAAAACATATACTACTTATACTTTTCCTAAATGCATCAGATATAAAAAGGCAACCAAGTCATGTTTCATATGTGACAAGTGATGGTTATCGCTCAGAAGCATGACAGACACAGCACCACCATAATCTCCCTGTTGTGGAATTCCTGGTGCTGAGTCAGCAAATCACAGCAGAGGATTAGCAAAAAGACCTTGGAATACCCGATTTCCACGTTTACACATGAAAATGAGGAAATATTATTAGCAAGTGAAGAAACTGAAACTGCTTCGTTTAAAAAATAAAGAGTTAAATAGAACAAAAAGGCA
>JMFS01099442.1:0-18958 GCA_000699545.1 Podiceps cristatus | reverse complement strand
GGTGGGGGGGTGGGGGGTGACACAAGGGTTGAAAGGAGCTGCAAATATTAGGAAAGCTTTTTATATATTTCTTTTTAATTTATATTTGAAGGCAAGTCTGGGGAGCTCACAAAAGTCATGTATGTTGGTTCCCTTGTATACAATAGTTCCAGTTCCTACGCTGAAGGGGTGAAAGATCTGACTCTGATCAGAACCTTCAACACAAGTGCAAATTGAAAGATGTAAATCTGATCTCACAAGTCTAGACATAACTGTCAGCTACTTTTAGCCATTGTTCTGTATTGATTTGTATGGTCTTCGTTTTGTTTAATGAACAGGTTATTTTTCCTTTCCTCTGCAATTCTGATCTTATGCAGCAGAATCTCACTCTGCAACTCTCCTTTGACTTTCAAAAAAATCTCTTCCATAACAGGTTCAGAAAGCCGTTTCCTGAGAATTTTTATGAGGATGTTATGAAAATTAGGGCTGCATTTTTGACCCCATTTAATCTCCAAGCATCTGGCTTTCACTGTTCTGTTTTGGTGATGTTTCTTTCCCCCAATATGACTTTGATAAATACTTTTGGTAGGCTGCTTACCCTTTGCAATTCAAAGCATTAGAGTTATTTACTACACTCCTGCAAACTTTCCTATTGTTTCCACTGTCCTTTGTATCAAATATGTTGGAGACCAGCACCAGCTTTGCAGCAGATTGATTATGTGGCTGTTGATGGCTGCTTCTTTTGGTAGTTTTGAATTTCAGTTCAGAGTAAGAAGAACTGTGCAAGTACTATAAAATTATATCTTTCTTGCTTTTATTTTCCCTTTGCACATGATGCTTTTATTAAGATGATATACTATTTTTATTTGCCATGAAATCTTAGTTCTACAAAACTAATTTAGTTCAGATGGCAATACTTGACATATGAATTTTTAAGAACTTTGATGTCCTACAGAACAAAATTCTTTTCATGCACCTTTAGTCGACGAGCTGTATTTTTACTGTCAGTAATATTTACTTTTTTTTTTGTAGCATAGTAGTACCCCACTGTGAGCAGATACCCATTGTAGTAGGCATTAAGCCAACATTTATTAACAGGATTCTTGCCCTGAAGAATTTACAGTCTGAACATGAACATAGGAGAGGAAAGGAAGGACTGCTTATTCTTCTTTTACAGAGGAAAAACTTGAATGCAGGAACAGGAAGGGTCAGATCCACAAAGACTTTTAACTGCTGTTGAAATCAACTAATTGATTCAAGGTCCACGATCACTCTCTGTATAAGTATCAAGAGGGAAGACACCAAAGTTGGATATACACTTCCAAATAAAAATACTGGGAAAAAAATCAAAAGAATATAAACTAGCCACAAATACATTATGTTTACATACGGTAAATCAGGATGTTTCCATCTGTTGGTGGAAAACACTCTTCCAGTATGAGTACTGGCAGCAAGAAACCCAATTATATTCATGGAAATTTATAGCTCAGTGTTGTGATGGTCAGAGAAAATTAAGAGACGTCTCAGGTATCTAGTCAGAGAGATCTTGGAGTTTTGTCTTTGTCCTTGAAAGCTAAGATTAGAGCCTTCAGAGTTCATTGGCTCGGCCTCACAATTGTGTGGAGGTTTTGTTTGTTCTATAACAGAGTTATAAATACATAATGCCTTTGTTTAACATGGGAAGTACCTGTTAGAAGCACAGAAGCTGTATGACACGTGTTTGCTTGCAATAAAACCCCTCGTTGTTCTGCTAGAGATCTTGGGCTATTGATCTCTGCGCAGTGGATGCCCCAAAACCAGAAGACAACCTGTAGGACTGTAAAAATAAAATTCTGGTTTATCTAGGGACTTGTATAAAAAGTCTGTTTGACTGAATAATCTTAGAAGACTCTGACTCATTGAAATTATGCACTTGAGATGAGAGGAGTACTTGGGAACTTGCTAATATACCTGGTTATGCCATGAAAAAAAACAGGTCAAATACAATGCTTGAAAACAAAAAATTATGTATAAGCTTTGTTGCTTGCTGTGCTGTTTACTAGCAACCACACTGATATAAGCTAGTTCATTCTGTGTAAAACAACACTAAAATTGAAATGGCATAATTTCATTGAGCTATCCAAGCCAATTCTGTATTTTAAAGAAAATTAAATATTTCATAATTTGTGAGAAACTTAACTGTTATTATTCTCTTGACACAGATTACAGCATAAAAATAATTAGGTAATTTGAAGATCTATGTAAAATATTAGAAGTTAATGTTTCCCTAATAGGAGTTCACTTAAGACATATCTCTGTAGCTGGCTTACAGATAGTTCTGTTTCAAAGTTAGGAGAGGAACTGCTTTTACATTATCTCACTGGATAACAGAAAATCCCCAATAATTAATCCCAGATCCCCAGTGCTTGTAGTTTCATTGAAACCATTAGGTCTATGCCAGTTTACATCATTTGAAGATCTAACCCAGCAGGTATAAAAATGAAAATAGAAAGAAAAAAAATATGAGCAATTTGATATCAATAAAAATGTGCATGAGGTCAGTGGGGACAGAGCCTTTTCAAGTTCTCCTTTGACTTTTTTATCCTAAAAAAGATTTTTTTTTTACCAGTCGTTCAGTAAGGTAATGTACAGCAAATGATAAATTACAAAAGAAAATAATCTGTTGTAATAAAACCTGGGCAGAGGCCCAAGTATTTGTTCCTAAAAAATATTTATTTTTCCCCAGCTGTATTTATGCGTGAATATACTGATGTTTCTAAAGCAAGCGTTAAAAAAAGTAACATGTTTTGAGTAAGAAATTGGATTTAGTTATGCACATTTAAAAAAAAAAAAAAGTTTTTCCTTTTCCAAAATTTGAACTTTCACCTTTCTGAAATCTCACTATCACAACTGACAAATTCCAACTGGTTTTATTTGACAATGTTTTGATAAATTTCAATTCAGAAGTCTGAATCAAATTTCTAACACAGAAGGTTACTCAGTTGCCCAGAAAGGAAACTGTAATAGACCAGAGGACAAGTTAGTCTCTCACTTTGAAGAGCAGATACATTCAATAGCTTGTATTGAAGTTGTTGTCACTATAATTTATGTCTGGAAAAGATACATTCATAATTATTTACCAAAGAAAAATTAAATCAGAGACAAATACAGAATTTGCTGTTAACTCAAAGAAGGGATGTTTTCTTTTTATTTCACTGTAGCACTGGTAGAAAACCTCAATTAAAAAATGTAAGGAAAATTCCAGTTTAAATAACGAGCTCGAATGAAAAAAAGAGAAAGCTCAGATGTGAGACCTGAATGTAGAAAAAGAAAAGTTTGAATTTTACTGAGCCACGGGGAGAGAATATTGTATTAAGAATTGGGTGTGTAGCCCCACATGTGATTAATTAGCTGCACCCAGGTGGTGAGATAAAAGAACAACAAGCAGCTTAGTTGAGAGAGAGCTGTAGGGAATAGGGGGCTACTGTAGAAGTGCTGGGTCAGGGAAAGGGGCTTGCTCTACCAGCTAGATGAAAGGCCTGGCTAGGTACACCTGCTGCGTAGACAGCAGCAGAAGCCCTTGGAAACAGAGGTCTTAAGAGAGGCCAGACAGCAGGATTTGGTTTATCTGTTTTCTTTATTGATGACCTGCGTTTGAACAGTAAATATGTTCCTTAGAGGGGGATACAGTGATGCTAAAGGTGCTTCATTAAAAGTGTGACTTATATCAGAGTGGGGGAACTGAGGCAGGAATGTTGGAGAGTGGAGTTGTTGCTTGTTGTGCAGGGAAGTACCGTTCAGTTCTCCTAAGCCTGTATCTGACTGCCCCCTCCAGCTTTGCTTTGCCTTTGGAGTGTCACCAGCAGCAGAGCAACTTGGAATGTCCTTCAGATCCCCCACTGAAGGGGAACAGCCGTGACCACACTGGCTAGTAGAGACCTGCACGGAGGATCTGGGAACAGGGTAAAATAAGTGGATCCTGGGGAGGGGAAGCTTCTTGTCCAGAGTGGTTTGGGTGTATGCTGGGGCCTAACCTCGTTATAAGGAATGGAATATATGGAATCAAAGTGAAATTCTATATGGGACAAGAAATGGGGTGGTCTTTATAGCAGGGTGGTCTTAAACTGAGGTTTAATGTATGTACAATATACAAACATTTTTGACAGACCATTAACACCTATAATCTTGTAAATATTTGCAATTTTCTAGATCATAAATATAGCTGCATAAGCAGTTCTTTCAGGACATCATTTATACTCCATTAAAGGTTAATTTACAAGTTAGTACCTTATAGAAAGAAGATATGTGTACTTTTATGTTAACTTTCTGTAAAGGGAGACTGGTGTCTCCAGCAGCAATTTGTAATTCTCCTGTGACACTCCCAGTGGCACTATTCAAAGCACTATTTGAATTCTTTTCATCAGCTCATGTTCACAGCAAACTTAATCTTCTGTTTTGAAGACGGAGGGGGAAAGAAAAAGAAAAAAGAGCAAGATCTTAGGTCTTCTGTCTGCGTTCCCAAGCATCCAACTGTTTGTTTAAACAGTCTCCCCTGACACACATTCTCATTTGTCACAGTGCTGATGATACCTGCTGCTCTATCTTAGCCCAACTTAACTAGCTTGGTTGTGCTTGAGTCTTGGTCGTGAAGGGGGGCAGGGAGGAAAGGGTAAATAGTAGGGGATTGACTCTGTGGGCTATGACTTTATTCACTGTAATGGCATTTGTGCTTTCTAAAGATCAAAGGCCAGAAAAAGGGTGGGGGTGGGGGTAGAGAAAGAAAATTGTTCACTGTAGACCTAGTCAGGACCTTTCAGAAGTGCCTGTGAGAAATTAGGTGCCTCTCTGCACATTTGATCATCTAACTTTGAAATCCTGATGAGAGAGCTTAGAAAAGGATCTGAAGAGAAGGGAGAATAACCACTTGTAAGTTAGGACTATTGTGGAAGAACGAACACAAAAGGTGCCAAATTTAACTGGTTTTGATTTCTTTTTATTTTTCTAAATGACAACTTTCTGTGTTGAGCCTGGTAGTTAAACAAAGGGCTGGCTTTAAAAATTGCAGTTAGTTGCAGATATACAGGGGGAAAAAAAATCTGTTGTAAATGCCTTTATTTCGTCAGTTATTGGGATAAAAGAAAGCTTTCTCAAATGGTATGGCATGAGTTCCTACAATGGTCTTTATGGGTTTATTCACCATCCATAGGATTTCCTACGAAGAGAGATGAAAAAGCTTATGCTTGTTGCTCACTATGCAGCATATGTTTACCTTTGTTATTCATATCTTAATAGTGTAAAGATTTCAGCAGCATTTTTTTTCCTGTTTCAAACTACTGTGCACCTTGCAGAATGTTCCAAACTTGTGTTTTTCATATATTGAGATTCTTTCAGCTGGTTTCATACACAAAATGAAGGGTGGTCATTATGGTGCATTCACAACACACTAAATAGGAGCTAATTAGGTATTCTTACTGTACTGTTTTCACTGGAAAGCTCTTTATAAAAATGGAAGCTTTTCTCAAAACAGAATGACATCAACACTTAGGTAATTTTCTCAGATTTGGGGTTGAATTTCTGCCGAAAGGATGTGATAACTGGAAGCTTTGACCATTTTTTTTTCCGATCCATACTTAAATCTCTTCTCTGAAAGAAGCAGATTGAGGAGTAATTAAAAACTCAAATGGGTATGGAGAAGAGAGAATGAGCTTCCCTCTTACCAGGTTAGTGATCTAATTGCAATACTAGAGAGTCAGACCAATCTGTCAGAACTGCACCACTTGTTTTAAACAATTGCTTGTTGTCTCAGGGAAGACCTTTCTTAGGTACCGCTTGTAACTTCAAACGAGTTTTGCTCAATATTTTTAAAAACACATCCTTATTAATCCAGTTGTACCTCCAGTGTGGAACAAAGTAACTGCCTCCTTGAGGCCTGAGTGAATTTTAGTATTAAATTCAGTGGAAGGAATTCCACTGTAAATGTAGCTGGAGTTGTTTCTGGCTCTAGGAGATATCTGGTATGCCACTGGCAATGCTTTGAGTCCTAGTGTCGTAGACATGCTTGGAAATCTGTGTTTTGCATGACCAAGGAGACATCTTCAACTCTTTTAACAGGAATATTGATTCTGATGCTGAAGCGCAGCTATGCGGCATGATGTTGCTGATTAATGCCATGTGCTACATGGCACAGGAATCCCAACAAGAGGTTGGAAAGGGGCATGTTAAAATGGCGGAACTACATAGGTCAGGCACATGTCCAGTCAGTGCCCTTATGAGGCACAAAAATGGTTGCTCTATTAAGTGGAGTGCTGGGTTTGCATATACATATCAAAAATGTGGTTTTAATTTATCTTGTAATAGTTAACATAAACAGCTTTATTATAGTTGGGGTTGTAAATGGGTGGGCAAAACAAGAGTAATCATAAAGAAAAATCTAAAATGTCTCATTCACTAGGGAACTCATCAAAGAACAGTTTCTTCCTACAATCGCTAGTAAAGCAGCTGTGGTGAAGGAACATGAGATTTAATGGCTGTGCAAGTGCTTTAATATAACTTAGCCTTAGAAATCAGTTAGCCTTGGTGTGTGCAAGTCCCTTCGCTATTTTTTTGGTATTGGGCTTGCTTGTAGGTCTATGTCTTGCCATTGCACACTTGAGGCAGCTTGAAGAAATATTTATCTACATTAAGAAGAAGCACATGTATTTTATGAGGGCATTTGCCACTCATCATGCAGTTTGTGAAAGGACTGTCTTAATCATCTGGTGGTATTTCGTACCTCCTGAGGTAACTCTCCTCATATCCTTCAGAAATAGGAAAATATGAAGAAATCCTCTCTACTACCCTTTTCCCTTTTCTCATCCCTGTCTCTTAGCTCTAGAAATCCGCCGTCCCCACCGTACTAGTTAAGGGCAGGGTCACAACTTGAAGAGGGTCTTACTTCATCTTCCTCTGCCCTGTGCACGGCTGAGGGATGGCTGTGACCGCAAGCTTTGCTCCCACAGCAGCTCTATTCATGTGTATAAAGTGAAGCATGTGCTCACGAGTTTACAGGATCAAGCCCAACACATTTGTTCTTGGCCTTCCTGTCCCACATTTCATACATAAATCTACCCAGTGGAAGCTAAATTTTATAAAAAAATATTCATGAATAAGTAAATATATATGATTGTTTCAGTATGTGAAATCTTCATGAATTTTTGGGGTTGAATCCAAATTTATGCAAGAGCAGAGCTCAGTGAGAATGTAGGCCTCAACAATTATAATGCCTACTAATTTAGCAGCTCAGATGACGTTCACTTCTGAATTTTACAGTAATTTGTGGAGCCTTTAGGCTCCTCTGCAGAAATCTTAATTTAAACAAAACATTAAGATCATAAAAGCCTGAAAATATTACTTAAAGAAGCATTCATTCCTACTTCATTCAATTTTGTGTCCTAGAATGGAAGCAATTTCAGCTATATTAGAAACTTAAAGGAGTGTCTATTAATTATTAAATTCACAGTTTAAAAATCCAGCAGACTTGCTTGGAATTGCAAGAAAACCTCTTTTGTTATGTAAATTGGTGTAAAAGTATGTTCAGTTGCCTTTGAAGTAGTGATATGTCACACAGTTATTCAGGAAGCTTTACAGAAGGTTACTTGAGGACAGCGCTGATGTGTAACATCTTTCTGCTGATAATTTTGTATATTTTATCATGAATGTGGCTCTTCCGTTTATCGGACTGATATCTTTTCCCTTTTCATTTAAGGGGTGATGAATGGACATAAGAGAGCAGTTTTACTTTTCTGTTGTGAGGGAAGGGAAATGTGCCAGTACTTATGAAATTGCTATGTTATGGTTTGTTTATGACGTAATTAAGTAAAAAAAAATAGTTTTTATCTAGACATGGATCAGGAAGGGTTTATGCCTGCAGTAGCAAAGTTAATGAGATATTAACCAGCACTTTGCAGTTTAATCAGAGCTGTCATTCCACGGTACTATTTTTCCAGTCCTCCAAATTACTACTTTTATAGTAGACTGTTAGTGTGAAAGAAGACTTTTTCGTGTTTTCCTATTGTTTCTAAAAATGCTTTGTTATAATTCCAAATACAAGAAAACAACTTTATCATTGCAATAAATTTCTGGGTATAATAAGTTGTCATGAAATTGTTTTGCTTTAACTAACTTGTTGCAAATTGACGGTACAATATTTTTCTGGGTAACAGTCAGCTTTGTTTTCTGAGTAACAGTTTGCATGAGTTGGAGATACTGACAATGCTTGCTGAATGCGCCACACTTCTGATCTTTCTATCTAAAGCATAAATAAATGGAAGAGCTACCAGAGCAGTTTATCTCAAATCCCTCTCTGAAGCTGTGTATTTCACAGGATTATTGTCATGAAGGTGATAATCAAAGCAGGGAAAAAACAAAGATCCTGATTTTCTAAGAGGGAAACAATCTAACAGTTATCTAAATATTTGCTTTAAGAAGTCTGATGTAACTTTTTTAAAAAAGTCTTCTATTACCTTATAACCAGACAGCACAGAGGTAATAAGAGGAACACCTTTAGATTGTAATACGCAGTTGCTAAATTGCAATGAAAACTGCAAGTTGAACAGTTGCACAGATTTCTTATTTTATAATATCTTTCTGTTACTCAAAAGGTACTGGAAAACTCTTTGTCCATCTCTTTAATAAGCTGGTATTATTTATATTCCCATGTTTAATACTTCAGCCAAATGACTGAGATTTTGGAGGCTTTCCAGAAAGACAAAATGCTTGAGGTGTATATATACACATACTCTAGCAGAAATCCTATGTTGTTTGTTTACACTTTCAAGATCCAATAAATTAGAGTGTTGCTTTCATTGTTACATAAAGTCTGTGTAATTGTTCTTCATTTAGCTTTAGGAAAAGCCAATTCCTATTTCTTCTGTCACAGCATATACCTATTGGGGAGGGTGTCCTATTTTTTCAGCTGTTTACGAACTACTATTGTAACTGAAGAACTATGATCAAAAGTTGCTCTTAGAAGTCCCCTGTATGTTTTCCTTTCCCAGACCCTGTCACAAATCCGTTCTATAAAGATAAGTGTTAACTCTTCTTGGACCATTGCTTCTTTTAGAGTTTCCGCGTTGAATGATTCAGACACACATCTATTGGGACTTTCAAAATGTTTTACCAAAATAGTGGCTCATTTTCTTCTACTGTCTGAGATTGTATCAGTTTAAACTGGTGAGAATTATTTATCTAACAGTATAGCTACTCTTGTTTTAAGGGATTATTCCATCACTTAAATTACATTTTCATCTATTTTAGTTTTACTATAGTCTATCCTTTTTCTGTCTTTTGGTATTGAATTAATTTTCAGCATGTCTTCCTGCCTTGGTCTTTATCTTGGAAGAATGCTATAGATGCAATAGTAATTGCCTATATGACTTCTAAACATCTGCAATTTTTAAAGAAAATGTGTTTCAAGATTAAAAAAAAAAAAAAAAAAAATCTGTTTCCAAAACAGTAATGGGTGGATGCTGCACATTTTGAATCCCTGACAGCTGCTTATTGTTGCTACGATGGTATCAGTGGAAGGTAAAGCAGCTTTTGGCTTTGGTGTTCAGATATCAAAAGATGCCAATAAAAGAACATCATAGATGAGTTGTGAGTAATAGGAACAAATCTCAGAATGTTCAACCTCTGGTTAAGAAAATCCTTCCATGTCTTCTGGGCTGTCCAGCAAAAGAATTAAGCCAACCAAAACATATCTTTTACTCTTGGAGGAGTTGATTGGTGCAACTCCTGTTGCAGTTAATCGTGGTCAGTAGCTTTGGGTGATAATTTCTAATCCAGGATTGGTCATCTTCATTTCTCATTTGTTGAGGTTTATTGAAGATTATTTTTTTTTTTTTGCATCATTCATTCTTAGTATAGTATTATTTTCAGAACAGCACAGATAATGCAAGTGCCATTTTTGGACCTTTTTTAATCATGACCTGTCAATTGTAAAGAAAGGTGATTTTTTTTTTTTTTTCCTTTTCCATTTGTTCCTGGATTAATAACAGTGTAAAATCCTGTGTGATTTGAAATAGGTGAAATTGTATATCAGTGCCCTGCCTTGTCTTCTTAGAGACAAGAGGTGAAAATGAGTTAATATCTCTTTATATAGAACAAATGGAATAAAATTCCATTGTAATTACTTTCAGACTTTACTGGCTTTCATATTTCACTCATAAGCTTAATTTTCTCACCCATCTGTGCATGCTATTCAGTTGTATTAATTATTCCATATTGAAAGACACTACTTGATAATTAGTTGGTTGTCTAATTTGAAGCAAATGCTGTAGTGAGTTTTTTCTTTCTTTTTATTCAGAAATTGTCTGCAAGCAGCTTTCTCAAAAATACTATTTACAGAAAGTTATTTACCTGGCACTTACACTTGAGGAAATAGTTTCTCTATAATCATGTCTTAAAAGCTCATTGTATGTATCTAATATATTTTTTAATATAATCTAACTCTCTTGGTTGCTTTCTATTAGATGGACACGTATCGGTATAGTAATTTTCAGAACAGTAATTTCTTCATTTTCTGCATTGCTTTTCAAGGGAAAAGGAAAGGAAAAGTTCTATCTCTGAGAAGTCATCTAGTTTTATTTTAATTATTTGCTTGGAAATACAGTTCAGATGCTTCTTTGGATAGACAGACAGACAAAAGAAATCAAAAGGAATTGACTCTGCTTCAGAGCATGCATTCTCAAAACCACATCTCGCAGGCAGACAACTTTTACTGCAAATTCAAAACTTACCACTGCAATCCTAACTATTTTTTTTCTTGGATATGTGTGATCACTCATTTATTTCCCACTTCACGTTTCAAATGTGTTTCTGGTATGCAAGTGGCATTTAATTCTTACACTATCACCTACTGTAAACACCGTGTTCATAATTGGAAATATTGTCTAAACATAGAAACATCTTTCTTCTGCATTTTGATAACTGATTGACAGCAGCACAGCAGTAGCTCAGTACTGCCAAAGTTTGTTAGGATTGGTGTTTCCGTTGCAATTATCTGTTTTTAATAGTTGACAGCTCTTTAGGAGATATCCAAAAGACGTTATCTTAGAGGGGTGCTTATTATTTGCTAACAAAATAGGAGCCCCCTTTATGGAATGGAGATCATATTGCATGGAGCTGTGGAACTTCACTTAAAATTTCAGAGATTCATTTCACTTTAAAGCCTGAACTCTTTATTTCTCCTGCGGGCTCTATAAATGATTCTGGCTAGACGTGACCAGTTGTATTATTCTCCTTACTATTCTCAGAAGCCTACTGAACAAGATGCTGCATACTAAAATCGCATTTGGTTGTTCATGGATAAATTGTTGGAAAAACTCTGACCAAAATTTCTGGTTTTAATGCTATATAACTATGACTGCATTATTTCTTTAAGCACATATTAGAACTATCTGGAATCCTATGAATTTTATTTTTTCTATTACTTTCTTATATTAAAAAGTTAAATTCTGGTATAAATAGAGTAACATCTAGGCAATCTTTGAGGTGGGCTGGTACTATTAAGCTTGTAACTGTGTTTCTTCCACTATTAGAAAACATAGCTGTTTCACTTGTGTTTTTCCGTCCCCTACAATTTTGTATTCTTCCAGCACAGTTTGTATCTGATATATCAGATCATTCAATTTTTAGACACTTTGACACTATCAGTTTGTATTTTCAGGAGGCTGGTAGTTACAGTTTTGGATTTCTCACCCTTCTGAAGTATCATTCTTTAAGAACTGAACTTGTTTGAACATGCTTTTTTAAGTGTTCGGATGTTTTTCAGAAACTAGAAAGTTATATTAAACTGTGAGACTGTGATATAATAAATGGGCTTAGTAATCACATTCTATAATACTGAAATACAGATAACGTTAGCTTGTTGCTGAAGTACAGGTTCACATAGAATAGAATAGAATAGAATAGAATATTTTCAGTTGGAATGGACCTACAGTGATCCTCTTGTCCAACTGCCCGACCACTTCAGGGCTGACCAAAAGTCAAAGTGTGTTATTAAGAGCATTGTCCAAATGCCTCTTAAACACTGACAGGCTTGGGTCGTTGACACCTCTCTAGGAAGCTTTTCTAACAAAGTATCAATGTAGCATATCATTAATTTTAAAATTCAGTTCCACAGTAATTTCTTAAAGTGGGAGGGTAAGTCAGATGAGCCAAGTTTGGACGAAATTCCAGCATTTCTGTTAAGGCATACAGTGAGGTATAGGAACAATATTCACGTCCAAGTCTAGCTCTGCCACAGGCACGCTGAGTAACCATTGGGCAACGCACTCCCCCTGCCTTCCTTTTCCTGTCCTGACTATTTGCAGTCCATTGAACTTTCAAGTACTGATACTTAACAACAGTAATTCCAGTACAAAACATACGCTTTCACACTGATGTTAGTACAGAAATGTATCTGAGCTTTCTGACAGAATATTGTAAAAGAGATTACTGTGTCACTGAATACTCCTTTTTAAAAATCTAAAAATGATTTTTTACATGGGGTTTTTTTCATGGTTGCCCTTTATCTGTGATTCAAGGTTGAAGTAGTTCTTAATGGCTTGGGGGTTTTTTTCCCCCTCTGTAGCTCAATATTTCTCCCAAGAAAATTCACCTTATTTGTATTGAACAGTAGGCAACAGAGCCATCTGCACCAACAATTCTAAGAAAGGATCTTACATGATTCATGTTTAACACTGCTTCTTACAAAGTGCCACTAGAATAATCAATTCGGCCTTCTGTTTTTCAGCACAGTTTTTGGCCTTTTTTTCAGAGAAGGTGGTAAATTCATCTTGTATATTGTTAGTGGGTAATTCTCAAGTTCTTTATAATTAAGGCCCCTAATTAAAATCAAAATGCATAGTTTTACTATAAAGTACAGGCAATAGAAAAGATCAGGTGCTTCCAAAGTATTAGAGCACATGATTTTCTGTTAGAGGACTGTATAGAGGACTGTATCATCCATCTGAGAATCTCTTAATACTTGACAAACATTGGTGATTTATGCTTCGATGTCACCTATCAGCTGTATATGTAATAGATCAGAAGCTGAGGAAAGGAAATTGTAACATACCTAGGACCCAGTGAGGTGTCCATATTCGTATAAAACTAGTATTGCTGCCTGGGCTTCTTGAACCTTCAACTTGTTCATTGATCTTCATTACTTCCTTTCTCTTCTTAAAGAAACAGCTTATCCTACCTAAAAATCTGTTGATATCATCATTTAAATTAAAATACCATCATCAGAGTAGAAGTGGTTTTGGTTAATAGCATCATAACATGATTGTGATCATGCTTTAGGAGAGCAACAACATATCACCAAAAGACAGGAAAAGGAAGTGCTCTGTTTCTGACCAGGGTGTGCGTATTTGCCAGTACTGCTCAAATTAGTGCAAAGCCAAAAACAATCACACAGCAAACTTCTCATTGCAAATACTTGGCGTTACTGCTAGCTGAGTAACAACACTGGGTGTTGTAGGGAAGCTGTTGCAATAGGGCCTATTTGGAGAAGGGTATACAGGCCCAGAGGCAGGAGTTTGCCCAGAATGATATCTTCAAAGAGGCAAAATACCTTCTCAGTTGCAATCATTCAAAAGATCTGCATTGAGTGAAACAGTGCAGAATATGATCTAAAGCAATCCGATCAGAAAAAAGTCACACACACAAAAAAAAAATTGTTCATTGGTGTGATAAAACTGCACAGTTTTGGTTTTCTTTGTTCTGGGTTCTGGGGTTTTGAGGGGTTTTGGTTTGGTTTTTTGTTTGGTTTTGTTTGTTTTAATGTTGCAGTCAAGAGCACCTGAATTAAAACCTGTGGGCATTTTTTCTGTACAGGGGCTCAGGTGTCCTACCAATCAGTGATATTTGAAGGTCAATTCTCTTGTCCAGAACTTAATATTTAGAAGATTGCAGTTGGACTCGGTGTTGCCTATAGGAGAGACTGACTGTATTACCATGTAAGATTCTTCTACTGTGCAGGTTTGTAGGTTGCTCATACAAGTTAACTATGACATATATGCATACAGATCATGCCCCCCTTTTTAACAAAAAAGCAAACAAAGAAACAAACAAAAACATAAATAAAAAAACCCACACACAGAGAAAAAAAAAAAAGAGAAAGAAAAGGTACTCAGTGAGTTTTCACATTGTGTGAATTCAGTTAATTTTTCCTTATAGCACCTCATAAGTTTTCTGAACAGAGATCATTAATCATTCCAAATTGTGTAGAAGTTTGTGCAATAGCTGTAAGACCACCAAAATCTGACCCTGGAGGAAATTAATTCCTAAAGGTGAAAAGCAAGTGTTTTCTTAATTAAGCCACCTAAGCTGCCTGGTTTTGCAAATATTTATTAACTCAATTCAGATGAAGTCAGATTAGCTGCAGAGAATGTTGTTTCATTGGACCACAAGTCCTTGTTTTCAAATCAATATTCAATCTTCTAACACAACAGCAAATTATTCTCCCCATCTGTCTCCTCTGATGACTCTAATGAACGTAATATTTGGATAGTGATGTACAAACACTGTCTAAGTACTTCATGTATAAAAGTATAGGTAGTAGTTATTTATAATAGGCTGTTGGGGGGGTTACACTTTCTGAAGTTAATTTTTAATATTCTTTTCAATTTGCTCCACGTAACTGAAACATAGGTGAACATTTAGGTAACAAAACGTTCTTGAAATAGTAAACTTGTAGTGTATGTGAGGGTATCACAAAGCCTTTCCCAGCAAATGTCTATGTATGCTAGGACTAGCAAGTGTTTTAGTATGAGTTGAAGAACAAAAGGTACTTTGAAACTTGGCCCAGCTGGAGACTGAACCAGCTCAGAGTGTGACTTAGAGCAGGCCATGGCAGTTGTGCTACCTAGAGTGGATCCCAGCACTTGCCAGAGTGCTGTTGTGTGTTGTAAGCACCCAAGATTAACCAGCACTGCTCTTTCTCATTTAAAAAGGAGTAAGAATGAGCAACGCATGTCCCAGTTGGCCTACGAACAAGACTGAAGTTCAGAGACTTTTGCTACCGTATCAGGATTTGGCCCGTACCACAGTCCCTCGTGAAGAGGCATTGGTGTTTCTTAGTCCTGAAATAAATAATAAGTGGCTTGAAGGCTGCATGCCAAGTGCTTTGCTAAGACAGAATTTGAATGTGGGAAATAAACCTGAGAATCTCATGGTCTGAATCAGATTCTTTTTGACCTGCTGGAAAACAGTGTGCTGCAACCTGTCATGAAAAGTAGGAATTTTTTTCAGATTAATTTCTCACCTTTGGTGTTGATTGATGCATTGGTTAGGACATGAGGAAGATGGAGGAATGGAAAGAGAAGCTGTAAACTAAATCCATCCAAAAAGTATGTGCTCATTAGAGACCAATGATCACTTTCTATTCTGTTCTCATTTGTGGTGGTGGAGATCGGACTCGTGGCAACAAAGTGTGGACTAGTATAGATGTTCATTGCTTACTGAGAGGCTGACATAACTAACCGAAAGGAAACAGATTCATCAGTTTTAGGGCTTAAGGAAAGTGATGAGACGGTATTTCACGAACTGCTGTTCTAACTGCTACATATTTTAAAAGCTTCCACTGCAATAAAAAACTAATGACTTTTGGCAAACCATGTTACAGATCTCCTGTATTCTACACAGGAAAGATTTGGTTGCGTTTCCTGCATTTTAACTTTACTTTTATTGAAATGTTGGACTTCGGGAAAGAACAATCATGTATTTTGAGTTTTGCCACTGATTTTGCTGTGCCTTGTCCTTCTTGTAAGGTAGACATAATCCTATGTCCTTGTCTCTGTAAATTATAAGAAGGCTTTAACAAAAACTTCTATGTCCACGTGCATTGCCTCTGTAGTAACCCTTCAATCTTCATGATTTGAAAGCTATCATAACTGCTCAGCAAAAATGAATGTGTAAATGTGGTCTTTAATTCAATGTGAAATAGAATTGCACTGGAAAGCCTGGAGTTACTTCATGGCAATCATTTCTATTCTCTTTAGGTTTTTGTATTGCTCCTGTGAGACACTGCTTTGGAACTCCTCAGAGTTATTTTCATTTTAACTAAAATGTAAATGAACAGTCACATCAGACCAAATGATTGCAGTATGAATTCCAGCCTGTGTAAAACTGTCATAGCCAGGAAGTGAGATGTTTCTCTATTACAGAGATGACCCATGGGGCTATTCATGAAAGCTGGTCTAGTGAGACAGATCTCCTTGTGCTTTTTCTCTGATAATGCAGACAAATAGGCTCTTGCTTTGAATTGTTGTTACCTAGAATAGTCTGTCTCTATCAGGATCTGGAAAAATTGTTCCCCCCAGGTAAATGTTAGCCTTTGAAAATAGTCCCCCTCCTCCTACTCCTCGTCCTCAGTATCAGTTTTTCTGAAATGGTACTTTATTCTTGTTTTTTGAAATGCCTGATTTTCACTATAAAATATTTGTTAAAGAGAAGTCATTGTCCTTAAGCAGATTTCTGCTTTTATCAGGGCAAAGAAGCTGCTCATTAAGGAATATCTGTTTAGGGAAATAAACACTGCTTGGGGTTCACAGAATAGTAGAATTTGCTTTTCTGCTGTCAGAGTTGTTTCTTTGGTCAGTATGAAAGATACATTTGTTTAGTGCTTTATAATAGATGCTCTTATATATCAAGTTTTGAAGAAGAGGGAGATTTACCTTCAGAAACAGGCCTTATACTAGTAAGTACACAACTAATTACTGTAATCATGGAAAAGTTGCAATGACACCTATCTATATATTTGTAAGTTCCTTTTGGACCTGTGACTATGTCACAACCTTAAAAATTGTTCTGATCTTTATAGCTATAAAGTGATGATGTCTTCAGGATTTTATTTTTTTAAGAAAAAGGTACTTCTCTGGAATCATGCATGTCTGCATCTGTTCAGCTTTGTTCCATGTTCAGTTTTGGTAAATCCTATTTTTTCTTTCCTAATCTAGAAATTGCCAGCTATGAAAAACTTGTTAATTTCTGTTTGTAAAATGTTCTGCTGTAACTTGGATTAAATGCAGTGCAGCTGGGAGTAGTCATGGCCAAGCAGTACATGGCATAAATTATCTCTATATGGAGTGTCTGACTAGATAGCATAATCAACATGAGACTAACAAAACATCACAGTTGCGCTGTTGTTGCTGACAACTTCGTTATTTCTATGATGTTTAGCTGGGTAATTTGTTTCTGAGGAACAGCAGTATCTTCAGATATGTCTAACGGCCTGTATCTACTTTTATAAGCTTTCTGAAGATGGATGTGTTTGCACAAGTTTATTTTTTTCCCTAATATGAAGAACAATTGCAGGAACCGTTAGCGAAGAGTGTTCTGCTCTACATCATTGTTTTTACATAAGGCACATTTCCATCAAGCAATGTTGATGACCACCTCTGATGTGTATGTGGATCACTTAGGGCAACAGCAGCCACTCATTGATTCCATTTTAAGCAGTAGAGGCTTTAAGGATCTGATGAACTTTTTATACTAAGGTATTTCTGTTTACCTTAATTTACACTCCAAATAATCCCAAATGACTAAATTGTGTTTTGTGGCTCAAACACTCTAGGCCTGATTCTGTTCCACTGCAGCCAGGGATTAGTACTCTCAGGAATTCTCCAATTTAAAAGAGTAGGGGGGGGAAAAACCCTGCCACTTTGTCAAAAAAAAAATGTACAAGAAACATGCCATCTTTAAAGAATTCTGACCAAACAGTGCTGGTTTCCTGCTAGTTTATCTAGATCAGTACTCTGAAATATCAGCAACCAAAGCCTGCAGCTCCAAGGCACCGCTGCCATACAGGCTGCCACGAAGCGGAGAACTCCTGGCCTCCGTGTCCCTTCCTGGGGAAGCGGGAGTCTGCAAGTCCAGGCGCTGGCGGACCTGCCAGCTTCAGCCCTGCAGCAGAGCCTGGGTCTGCTGAAAGCCAGGTTGGGCTGAGAGGACTGTAGATTAGGAATCACAGCTAAGGCAGGAAGCCTGGAGGAGCTGGGGCTGCCAAGCTCAGTTTCTTTTAGTCACTTACATCACGGGTGTCTCAAATATTTCAAAACACTTGGGAAAATTATTTCATTGGGAAATTTTCTAAACTCAGTCCAAACACAATTATTTTTTCTTCACTCACAATTTCAGAATTTTTTGAGTTTGATCACGTCTATGACTGATGAACTGGGAAATATTTGTCTTTTTTTACGAATATACTGAATACTTCTGTGTCTCTGTGGATAATAGGTTATTTGCTATGGATTTGGATCAAGAACACTGGCTAAAGGAACTAGTGAAACAGTACACTCAGATCAATGTCCTTGAGGAAACACAAGAAACCAGGGAACAGGACAGAGAATTAACAAATTGGCAAAAGGGTATGTGTGAAAGATGATAGGTAAACAAGGAGCCAGAGAGGCGGGGATTGCCAAAACCAGAGTTGGAATTTACTGCAGTAGCTTATAGGTATAAAAGTTTGCAAAAAAATATTAAGTGTGGGGACAAAGAAAGATACACTTTTATAGGCTGGTTTGGGGTGTTTTAGGTCTGGTTTTGATTTGGGATTTTTGTGTTTTGTTTCATTTTGTTTTTTCCCTTTCCCACTGTATACCTTTGGCTGTATGAAAAAAACACCCCAATATCTTACTTCAAGGAGCAGAGCCACTTTAACCCCCTTTCTAGTCATGGATTTCCCAAATGAGAGAGCACACAGATGCCAGACAGAGCTGGCCCCACCATGCTGCTCCGGGAGGGAGTCTGGAGATCCCGTTCCCAGGTACCCGCCTGGCTACATTGCCCACCCTGGCCACGACAGCGTACAGGACATCAGGCCTGACGTTCGAGCAGTATTTGTTCTTACAGGGGGATTATGAACAACCTAAGATACAGCTTTGTCTCTAATGATAACGACGGCTTTGCCATTGACTGATTAGCTTTCAAATGTTTGAGTTTCTTCGCGCCAAACTCCCCACCCCATTTCCAGAGTACC
>JMFS01099440.1:0-16483 GCA_000699545.1 Podiceps cristatus | reverse complement strand
CTTCCCCCAGCTTTACGCGCTGAGCATGATGTCACCTGGTATGGGGTATCCCTCTGGTCAGCTGGGGTCAGCTGTCCTGGCCGTGTCCCCTCCCAGCTCCCTGTGCACCCCCAGCCCACTCGCTGGTGGGGTGGGTGAGAGGCAGAAAAGGCCTTGGCTCTGTGTCAGCGCTGCTCAGCAGTAACAGAAACACCCCTGTGTTATCAACACTGTTTCCAGCACAGATCCAAAACACAGCCCTGTACCAGCAACTGTGAAGAAAATTAACTCTATCCCAGCCAAACCCAGCAGTGTTTCACTATTGGCTGGGGTGCTCAGGTGTCTGATGTTACAGGTCTAACTTGTCACTCCAGATGACTCAGAGTGCCAGTTTAAATATTTAACTCTTAAAGAGTAATCTTACAATATTAGTAATCATGACAATATCTTCAAACCTGTATCAAATGTGATTTGAAGTTAGATTGACTAGGATGTAATGAAGACTCGGAACTACTTCAGCTCTTTCACATATAGATTCCTGATGATTTGGGGTAGAAATGCACCACACAGCTTTTCCTGGGGGATTCCCATACTTGGTTGCAGAGAAGAGTTCTGAGAATTCTCTGAAGCGATCTTTTACTGCATTGCTTCCTATTAGCAGTAGATTAGAGAGCTTCCTCGATTTTCAGTCTAGGGGAACATTATAGGTTAGTGATAGGTTGTCATGGAAGTTTAAGGGAGGGAAGGAATTTGGAAGAAAATTTTAGAAGGTTGTTTTTTTAATGTGTGAAAATTTCAGTGCAACATGGGTACAGATTAATTAGCGTAAGTGTTGGCTTCCTGCATTACTTAAAAATTCCTATTTTAAAATTTAAAGAAAAATAATAAGGTAGTATATGCTGTTCTTTATAATTGAAGATAATATAAGAGTCTTTTTCAGATTAGCAAATAACTTTTTTGACTCTATCTCTAAAAGTTAGCAACCAATTATAAATTGCCTAAGAGAGATGATACCAGTAAGGTAAGATGTGGGGGTTTTTATTTGGGTTTGAAGTTGTTTGTGTTTCAATTCACTGTGAGGAAATAGAGGAAAACACAAAATCTTTGTGGAACAAATCCTTCAAATACCTTAAATTCTAACAGTGTTAGAAACAGGGATCCCTTTTTTGCAAAGTCATGTCCTTGCTCAATGAAAATTCAGTAGAAACTCCAGAGTCTGTCAATTTTAATATTGTGTCAATAACAAGAAGAATTATATGTAATATTTCTTGAATACTATTATTTTTCAAACTATATTTATGTAAAACGAGCTTTAAAAAGCTTTGGAAAAAATTATAACTTTCCATGGTAGTGCACTTCAAAAGCTGTGGGACAGATGATGTACAAAATAGCTTGTTATTTTAGATAGCTTAATGAAGCGAGCTACTGACAATTCCATGAAGGAAATAAAATGCCATATTGCAATTGAGGTTTGTCCGTCTGCATTTTGGATGCTGGTGGGTAACTGAATTTAGAGGTGGGACTCATGTTTTTAACTTATGCCTGTAACCTGTTGTGTACTTCAAATATGATTGGTTGCCCCCGTCTTTTAAATTCTGCTTTCTTATCAATCTAAAGTACCTGTCACTACTCTGATATGAGTGTACTCTTTTCCCTAGTTCAGCATCTATCTCGTGAAACCTACTTGGCATGAATGCAGGACTCGAAGTGGGTGGAATCTCCTTGAACAAAGGAAAACATGGAGGTGCCAACAGTCTGCAGTCAAGACAATGGTACTCATAATTTTTGCATAACTTTTTCAAAGAGAGAAAACTGAAGTTTTATTCCTTGGTCCCTGTAGCTTTTCTTTCATTGAGTCATGACAGAGATGAACATGTCTTAGAAGTATTACAACTTAATAATTGGAATAATTCTTGATGTTTAATGATGGTATGCAGTTAGAGAGTGTCAGAAGAGAATACCTGGCATTTGGTTTTGGCTTATAAATTCAAGGGTCTCTGCAGCTGTATCAAGAATTACTAATAACTGCAGGAGGGTTTTTTTTTTTGCTTAAGAAACTGATTCTTTGAAGGTTCATGCTTCTGTATGGAACATCTTGGTTTATTTGAGCCCATTTTGATGTAGGAATAGCCTTCAAAGAGGTAATTAGTACAAGTCAGCTCAAAAAGAGGCAACCAGTAATGAGGAAAAGATCTTAAAAAGTGTCTCCATCAGAGGTAATATTCTATTAGGCACTAGGAGGTTCTTGTGGAAGGCAATCCTTTTAAGTTAACTGTCTTTTGGGGGATGCTTCCCCATGGGGCTCACAATCAGGGTTTACTGAGTTTTTCATTTTTGTAAGTGCTTAGATGTCTGCTTTCCAGAAACAGATGGGGGTTTTTTGATAATGAGGTACACTTCCAGGCTTTCCCAGTTTGGATTTTCAGTAATTCTGCCTGATGATTGAGGCAAAAGTCCCATCTGCAAAAACTTAGCAGGCAAGTTCCTGTATGAATTCATGCATGAAAAATAAACCTCAGTGAAACTAAGATCTTGGGTAAGTGTTGGTAACATCGAGCTGATACAGGAAACAATTAACCTTTAACAATTAATGTTTATAGCCATTGACAGGCTATAAACATTGTGCGCAGGAAAGAAACAAGTAAAGAAGGGCTTCCATGTTTAGGTTAGCTGTGGTGACTGGCTGATAGCAGCTGATGATCTTTGCCTGCAGTAGAGAGCACTCAGCTATTCTAGGTCCATTGGATGAGCTTGAGTTTTATGAAATTATTATTTTAACTTTGGCTGATAAAACTTTAGAAGCTACTAGTGTCTTGGGTTTATTCTAATGTTTTTCTTGTATTACAATATTACTTACTGAAACACGTCAAGTTTAATGTTGTAAACAAATAAATATAAAGGAAAGTCTCCAGTTACAATCATATTGTGTGACTACTTTGGCACTAAAAAGCAAAGACAGCTTGTGCTTGCCAAAATACACAGGAGTTGAGGACTTACTTTCCTTTGACATTCAGTGGGAGTCAGACATTCAACTCTTACTGTCTCTGTAAGAACCCTTATGGCATTTGCTATATTACTGTATTAGTGTTGTTCTAAAGCTTGTGTTTCTTGGGAAGAGAGTAACATACCAGAAATGACCTGTTGTCATTTCTGAGGTAAAATTAAATTCCATGCACTCACAAAAATCCAGTTTGTATCCAGCCTCACCCTGTGTAACATCTTATCTATTTGTCACTTCTTAGTTTCTAGCTTCTTGTGATTTTAGAAAGACACTGTATTTTTTTGGTTTTCCACTGTATTAGAATGCTGTCCTAGCAGATCAAGTACTGTTTCTAATAATAAGAATGGTTCTTCCCCTTTCCTGGGACGTGTTGTGGGTATCTGTGACAATGGTATGTATTTGAGAGGAATTTACATTTTCACTAGTGATATTCTCCAAAATGTCTGCACTCCTCAAGAGTGGAGAAAAGGAGACAGTTCCTGGCCCGTACAGTGGGCTGAAAGAAAAGCCTATAAAATGAACAAGGCAATTTTTTGTTTCACTCTTCTCAGGAGTGAGAGGAGGTAGGTATAAGTAGGAGGTATAAGCTTGAATCCAGACTGATATGTATAAGATTCCCTGTGTGTTTTTCTCACAGGTCAGTTGAAAATTGCTAGTATTGACCTAATCCTGCTGGTTAATAACATAATAAAATAAAACTTTTATGCAACTTAGTTGATTGCAGGAAACAAGCAAAGCAGGCAGGAAATGAGTGCATTTCTTGGAAGTATAAACTGAGGAAAGGCTCTTTTCGAAGGCCTGGGTCACTGTTTGGCTTTGGTCGGTCTTCTATTTGTACTGAAATGTCTTGCGCTTTTCTGTTTCTTGGGCTCAGGTATATCTCATGTTCTGACCCTAGTGCTACAAGAACTGAGTTTGCTCTGTAAAAGAGATGTAAATGGTGTTGGCATGTTATATGACCTGCTCAGATCTCGCTGGCTGCAAGCACTTTTAAAGGTAAAGTAATACTCAGTTGTGAAGGCAAAGGCTTCCTAAAGAACAGTCTCTAGGGGAAAGATACTTTATTTTTACTGTATCAGGACAATAAATGCTTATTTACACTAAGTACTGATAGTCCTAATGTCAGTCCTAACATCAGTGGCCAAGGTGAACAAAACCACTTTTGCTTTAAAGAAAAAAAAAATGTCTAGGACATTACGAAAGAGAATACGTCTAAGCTCCTGTACTTTACACGTCCGTATTAAGGCCAGGGAGAAGGAGACATAGGCTGAACCCAGCACTGCTCAGCTGTCTTTTCTATTCTTAAGTCTCTGTGTGGCTGTGCATCCCATTTTTTGGCATCATACTTGTGAAACTGTATTTTTTGGCTTTGCCCACACTGATCTGATGTTATAGAACAGTGTTTTGGCTGGCATTTCTCTTTCCAGCAGAATTGTATTCTGAGACCAATTCTGTACGAATTCTGCTTTTACTCTAACAAGAATTCTTAAAATCTTTACATTTTAAAGAAGAAAAAAAATGCAGTGGATAAGAATGTCCATAAGGCTATTTTAATTACAGCAATATTTTTTAAGTTAAATTTACTTTGTTAATTAGGCCTGCAACTAGGGGAAGAAAGCAAGCTACAAGTCAGAACTGATGCTATTGGGCTATTGTCCTGTGTAATCAGTTTTTCTTAATGGAAAATTCAAAAGTACAGCATAACTGGCTAGCTGGATGATAATACAGACAGTGAATTATAGACTCAATTCCAGATGCATTAGACGTTAAAGATTGAGATTGCAAGCTCTTTGGCTCTAGTTGGACTGAGAATTTCCTAGAAATACAATATTGTCCATTGTGTTGTGTGTATGTATGTATGTAATTGTGTGAACAGACCATATCATTGTGTTGTCTCATCTATCATGACATGCAATAGATTTACGAATGCCTCCAACACTACCTTGGAAAAAGACCAGTTCCTGTCACGCTTCAGGCACGTGCATTGACTCGTGAGGTACGACTGTGTATACTTACCATATTGCTTTAGGTACTCATACCAAATTAATTGACCTAACAGCTGATAACAGTGGTCTGCTATTTGTTTTGTCTCAGTTCTGAGTACACCTGAGTAAACCTGAAGGATTCTCTCCTCACACATTTGGCAAACTACTGGATAACTCTTACTATGTTAAGAGGGAGGGGTGAGGGGTAAGAAATGCATACAGCTGTGATCACTAGACTGCACAAGCTCTGGCCAGTGTAATGAATACATAAATTATTTGTTTTAGTTACTGGCCATATATTTTTCTTCCTGTGAACTGTGTGGTTCAGTGTTATGTCTACAATCAAGCAGTCTGACATGACGATCTTGAAAAGCTTTTTGGATTTTTCTAATCATAATAGCTGATTAATTCTTAAATTTCTGAATTAGTGGGAGACTCAATGACTAAGAGGAAAAATTGACACTAGTGATGAAATTGGTTGGGGAATAGGAGAAAAAAACTAATTTAGAGCACTGTACCTGAACTAAATGAAGCCTGGCTGAGTGTTGTGCAGCTGTGATCATATTGTCCAATTACAGAGCAAATGGTACAGAAATGCATGAAGTCATTTAATGTGGAGGCCTTAACACTTTTACTATATCATATTCTTCTAAATTCAGTTTAGAGCTTTCTAAATTAATTGTCCTCCAGAACCAGTCTCTGCTTTCTCTCTTACATTTATCAGGTGGTAGTGTTACTGCGTGAAGCCCCTCAGTCTGGAGAGATCAAAGAGCTAAGACGACTACTGCAAGCTCCACACTTAAAGGCAAGTCCTGCTTAAGGAAAGAAAAAGTTTGCTTATAGAGCTGTCTGCAGTGGGAATAGAAACAGATGGCCAGCTGTTCACAAGAAATGGCAAAGGAGACAGAAGAGATGCAGTTTCCTAGTCATGAACTAACCTAGCTGTGAAATCAGATATGGACTGTGTATCTGAAGTACCTGCAGTGGGCTGCCTTTTACTTATGGGCTACGTTTGAGAGAGAGGTTTCTTACAAAGTTAAATTCTGAGCAGTTGATGCAGTCGTATAAACCCAATTTTTTCTTGTAATTGCAAAACGTGCATTCTTTATCCTAGAGCTCCAAATAGAAGTTTCAACTTTTGTAAGTCTTCCAGAAGAAGTAGAAAGAGGAACTGTCCTTAACACTTTATTTCACAGTTTGAATTTCCAAAAAAATGTCCATGTGTGAAAGGGATCCATGTTCATATAGCAACTTAGTCACCGTTTTCCGTTTTCTGACCAGTTGCTGTTTAAAGCGGTTCTATTGTGTGATCTTTGCTTATGGGTTGGTTTGTTTGCTTCTTTTTGTTTGCAACAGGCCTTGCTATCTGCTCATGATACTGTGGCCCAGAAAGATTTTGAACCAATCCTTCCACCACTGCCAGACAACATACCTGAAAATGAGGAAGCTATGAGGATTGTCTGCTTAGTGAAAAACAACCAGCCTCTGGTGAGGGAGCTTTCTGATGCCTATCAAATTATATGAACTTAAACAAGCATTGATAATGCATCACATGCATATTGGTTTATTTCTAGGAATGTTACAGAGATTGTGTGCATTCTTGTCCAGTTTTTACAGAATCACGAGAACTGTTGAGGTGGGAAAGGGCCTTAGGAGACCATCTAGCCCCACTCAGTGCAGGTACAACTAGAGCAGGTTGTTCAGTGCCTTGTCTGTTGGAGTTGGAATATTTGGCAGGTGTTTTTATCTCATATAATGAAAATGCAAAGAAGATTGAGAGCTGTTTCTTGGCCAAAACAGTAAGGAAGGGAGGAGAGACTCTGAAAGGTTCTTTAGAAACCATTTGTGCTTGTAAATGGAAAACATATAGCTAAACTAACCCATTTTAGGAAAAGATAGCTGTAATATTTGAGAGAGGAAAGATTTCTTACTGTCAGTCAATGAGGCTATTATTTTAGTGTGATGGAAGTTGAAGGCATTGAAGGACTTGGTATTGATAATGGTATATTATCACTAGATCTGTGTGGTGTTAAGGCTGTATCTTTTAATACCTTCTTGTCATTGCGAAGATCAGACTTGTAATGTGAAAGAAAACTTACAGGGCTTCTTCAGTGATCAGTGGTTTTTCTTTGCTTTTATTTGCCAGGGTGCCACTATTAAACGCCATGAGATAACAGGTGACATAACAGTTGCCCGTGTTATCCATGGTGGGCTAGCAGACAGAAGTGGTAAGTGTGATTTGAAATATAGTAGTATGAAAAATTGAACTTGAAATAAGGTATTTGAAGTAAGATAATAGCTTCTACATTTAGTTTTCCATTACAGAGCAAGAAGATGTGTACATTAGACAGCACTGTAAAAGTCACGTTGCAGTGACTTTGATTCTGGTTTCATTAATTTTCATATGAATGTGCTATCTTTGAGACTGAGTTGAGGTACAAATCCAGTTTTCACTATGCATTCTTGGCACCAATACCTGGATAAATCTCTCATGAAATTGATCAGGAATATCCTAAACTGCTGTGTAGTACAAATACCAGCAACTCATTCCCTAATGGAGAAATGGAAAACATCAATAGCCTGTGATTCTATAAAATAATGGGCTTTAAGGAATACATATTAATACTACTTGGCACTAGTCTACTAAACACTTTGGTAGCATCAGTTGCTAAGCAATTTTCCAAGGAGTTTCCTTGGAAATGTTGCTACTTTGACATCCTAGAATTGAATTTGTTCCATGTTCCCTGGGAAATGTAACATAACTAAAATGTAAAACATCAGAAATAAAATTGAACTGTAATCATTATAAAATAATTCCTTCTAGTATTTTCTGACCATTGTATAGAGAAGAAAACCCAAACTGTAGACAATAGCTGATTAAGTTCCTAATTTGATTAACTTTTTAATTGAGCTGACGGAAAATGTAAAAGTAAACAATATTGTGAAGACAAAGAACAGAGAGGAGTCCCGAGGCCTCCCACTGCACCTGGAATTTTTAAGTCTGATTCTAAGTCTCATGGTCCATTAATATAATGGATTTAGCTAGGATAGGTTCAGAAATTACTTTGGGAAATGGAGCTATATTAAAATGTTTCTGCTACCTTTAAGGTAAATCATCAATAGATTGTAAACATGTTATATGGGGAGGTGGGAAGAAGTAAGAAAACTGCAGCTTCTTGTGACCCACAGAAGCCTGCAGTCCTATCCAGGGACAATATAGCCTAAATCCAAAATGTCTTCCTGTATACGTGGTGTATGGAAACTTTTAATGCTGACTTCCAAACCTGTGGTATATCTGTGTGACCTTGCCTTGCCTACTGATTTTGACAAAGCTGCTGCTGCTGCTTTCATCCTTATTTTCACTGTAGGGCTGCTGTACGCTGGAGACAAACTGGTGGAAGTAAATGGAGTTCCTGTTGAGGGACTTGAGCCAGAGCAAGTTATTAATATTCTGGTATTGAATCTTTTTTCTACTTTGTACCTTAAGAGTAACTGTATGCTATTTCTTTTGTACTCACTCACACTCTTAGAGGAGGAAGTCTGAAATTTTTAGAGAAAAGTCAGACTGTTTCCTTACTGTGGATAAAGTTCACAACTGCTCATGAATTCAGAATGTATGAGACCAGAATTAAATCTAACCCCTGTTCTGGACAGAAGTTAACTTAATTGTGGCCATTCCACCTGCAGCTTCTGGGAAAAATACTAATTTATTCAGACTTTACTGATTCATAATTTTTCTGAAGTTCCACTCAGTTAATATTCCACAAGAAAGTAGCAGAAAGGTGCTGTTCTAGTAAGAGTCCATGTTACAAAATGCACTAAAGCAGAGTGAATGAGCTTGTAAGCGACATACCTTGCCTTGCAAAAAAAGAGCAGTGGTAATTGCTGTTGTCAGAATTCTCATGAAGAAATCTGTTGAGCTGTCCCTCTTACTTGCTCGTCGTTTTGCCCACAATCTTTCAGGGTGGTTGTCTGCAAAGTGTTGGTGCCGGTCATTAAGGAATTGCTATATGTAATCAGTATCAAGTCTTTCTATGTATTATTTCCCTGGTTGTGTTATTTCTAGATATAAGCATTCTACCAGAATGCTTAATTCTTAAATATTTATATTTTTTCCTCCTCCCTTTACATCACTTGTCTAACCAGACTCTGCTAATTTAAATTAGATTTCAGTAGAAAAGTTTGGTATCAATTGATGTTGAAATTGTATATATTTATAATGAAACAGATTTAATTGAATAAAAAATATTTAGCAAGACTTTGGAATTTCATTCTTAAGTTTCCTTCTGAAAAAAAAAAAAAAAAGTATTGTCATACTGACTGTGCCTAAATTCTATTTCTAATATAGACATTATAGTAACCTCAAAACTACTATAAGTTTGTGCTGCCAATGCTTTACTTGTGTTGAATACCAGTCATACTTTAATCCTTTTTTTTCATCATTTAGGCCCTGTCTCAGGGGACAATTATGTTCAAATTAATTCCAGTTTCTGATCGGCCTGTCAGCAACCAAACAACAGTAAGAGACATTCTTTTTTCTGTACTGTTACTGCAAACAGTTACCCCAATAATGTCTAATGGTGTGATACAAAGAAGTGGTATTGCTTAGTTTATTGCAATCCTTAAAGCATTACTTGCTTTCATGGCTACCTCTCAGCTGACATCAGTATTTTGTTGCTGAAGCAGTAAAGGCAGTAAGCTGAAATATAATTGTATTAAAGGTAATGAAGACATTTTCAGAGTCATCTACAGGTCGAAGGTAAATTCTTTTCACAATGTATGAGAAGATTTTCTTTTTCTCCTTCCTTAATGAACAGATAGGGTTTGGGGCTTGCTCTTGTTTTTAAAACTTGACTTCATCGTGAATTGACTTAAGTAGCAGCAATATCTGGCCCTGTGATTATAAAGCTCATGTTGTATCTGTTCTAAACATGGCTTCCATTTATTCATGTATATTTTCTTTACCAGCTCTATGTGCGAGCAATGGCAGATTACTGGCCCTTGCAGGATCCTGCCATACCATGCGCTGATGCAGGTTTGCCTTTTAAGAAGGGTGAAATACTCCAAATTGTGGACCAGAATGACGCTCTCTGGTGGCAGGCCAGGAAAGTTTCAGATCTCAGTGCCTGTGCTGGACTTATACCCTCAAATCATCTTCTTAAAAGGTAAAGAAGTTCTAATTTTTCTGATTTCCAATTAAAAAATTAGCCAGTTATTCAGACTTCACTACTTAAAATTTTCGTAAATTCTGTAGCAGTATGATTCAGAGTGGCATCTGACAAACATCTTTCCTTTCTGTTCTCCTTCCCTTAAGAGTGCCTACATGAGAACAAGCTTTTGAAGGCACCTACATAATCTTAAATTGACGTTTAAGAAGTTTGCAGCAGTTGCCTAGTCTCTATGCTAGTTGCTAAGACATGTAGAGGAGTGGGATATTAAACATATACTATAAGGGCACAGCTGTATGAAGAAACAGTATTTTTTTTAAAGATGTCCTATGAGGCATGACTGACCTCTTCAGCTTTGGTCAAAACAGCAGACCAGATTAAAAGAAAGGAGAGGAAAAAAAAAAAACACCAACAAAAAAAAATAGGCTCAAGGAAGAACAAGGATTCCTTGCCTATTATTTTCTACATAAATAGCCCATTATTTTTACACTACATGCTTTCAGAAATGGAGTAGTTAAACTGCTGTAGAACACTTTTCAGTTTGATCCTCTAACCATATGTACCTTCTGTGTTACCCTCAGGAAAACATAAGGCTGTGCAATTGTAGGTGATAAGCTTCAATTTTTATTATATGTAAACCTAACTGTGGTCTGTATAATGAAAGTTGAAATCAAACTTGGTTGTGATTGATACTGAAAGCAAGAGGCTCTGTATACTAAGAAGCATTAGTACTACTACCCATAGCAGTAGAACACTCGCCTACTTCCAAGAGTCTGTCCTGCAGTATGGCTTATCTTCCTGTCTTTATATAGGTAAACTCAAAATACTTTGGGGCTGCTGATTTGGAAATTGCCTTTAAATAGTTCTGATAGCACGTCTGCTTGCTTTCAGGGCTTTGCAGTAGGCTAAAACACTGCTAATGTGTTCATTCTTGGTGTCTTCTGTCAGCTCAGTACTGATTGATCTTCTGTGTAAGCAGTCATATGACTGGAGCATAATGTGCTTGTGGACTGTTTTGTTTCTTTGACTGTGATCAATTTATTTCTATGTAGGAAGCAACGAGAATTCTGGTGGTCTCAGCCTTTCCAGCCCCATCTCTGTCTCAAGTCATCAGTGTGTGAGTGAAAAGTTATTTGAGTGGTAGAGTAGGAAAGAAAGGTCTTGTCTCTATTTCCAGGGATTCTGAAATAGAAGCTCATACAATTCAATTTAATTCAAATATACAGTTTCTGAAGCCATATTGTAACCTCAGAAGTGTGTTAACTATCCCCAGGAAAATAAATACTTAATGGTAGTGGTACCTGGAGTAGTGATGTACTGATGTAGTAGTTGTTTCCAGTGTACTTGGGATCTGATCATGAGAGAAGTTGTGAATTCAACTCCTTCTGAAGTCTGTAAGATCGAGGAGCTCTCTAGGAGAACTGGGTTTGAATAAGTCTGAGGTGACAATTGTACTAGCCTGGGTTTCCAGGGACACAGGTAACAGTTCTGCACTGAAGATGCCATGCAATATGCTTAGAATGTTTCTTTGTCATCAAAACAATTGAGAGAAAGATAGAACTTTTTTCCTTTAGATGTAAGACAAGCTATGCTGCCCACGAGATTATTCATGGTGACAATTCAGAAACATTATCCTCTGCCAACTATAACTTTCTGTAAACATGCAATTATTCCCAGACAAAGAACATTCTTCCTGTTTTCTCTCCCCTAATTTTCTTTTATGGTTCTTTATACTACTGTAAAGTTAATTTTTCACTTGCGATAACTCCCAGATTGAGTGTGCTTCATTGCCTATGATTCTTCTCACACCGATTGCTTTGTTTGTTAGAGCTGAAGCTCTCTTTCACCATAATTTTATTGCATTTTAACTGCTTCAATGGATACGCTGTGGGCAGTAAGCACTGTGGAAGAAGGTAGGAGATCGTATCTGGAAAACATTGCATTCCTGTACCTGGAATCAATATAGCACATGGTTTTACAGGCTTTTTTAAAAGTTGTCAGAATTGAGGCAGTTTGGTAAATACATGCAAAAGAAACCCATGTTCTTGGCATTTTCTGTGACTAGCATCATTGAAATCAAGTCTTTTTTTTCACTTGAAATAGTAGAAGCTTACATTGTCTTAAAGTGGAAACTTAAGCTATGCACTATCTGGTAGGAAACTGGCAGTTCGGGTGGGTAGCTTTAAGGAAGGAAAGACTACGTTTTCCTCTTTCTCTTTTCCTGTCCCTCTTTCTCTTTGATCTTCAGCAGCTGACCTGAGCAGTTCTGAGACAGTATTTCTTTAAAGGATATATATGGGCAGAATATAGTTGACAGATGCCCTGACAATTGCCCTGTAACTGGAAAATAGCTCCTACTGGGCCCGTCTGGAGGGTCACACAAGAACAGAACAGAGTGTGATATTGTGATGCCATGAGATTCCGTGCCCATGAGCTTACATTTCAGGGAAGTGAATTGTTGTGGTCTGGGGATGGAAAGGGGAACTGAATCAATATTTTCCTTTTCCTTCCTTGTAAAAATAATAAAATGAATGACAAAAACACTTTCCTTGAGTGAAGCATATTGGAAAGGAACACACTTATAAAAGCTACAGGAGAGAAGGGAGTGAGTAGAAAATTCTATTTTATCATGGTAATACTTAATAAATAGATATCTACAGGATAAACAGAGCAACAGCCATGTTAAACCTTTTATTATTTAAAAAGGAGAGTTCAAGTTAGGTGTGTTTGCACCTCTGCCACAAGCCCTTCAGAGCACTACTTCAAGAAGAGCATTTTGCTCACTAAAGACAGGGAACATTTGTAAATTGGAGTTAACAGTGTTAAAATCCTTAAAGATGTCTAAAGCTGCTCTGAGCTTCATGTGTTTCTTTCTGATGTCTGAGTTCAGTCTTGTAAAATCTGTAAGGTTTTTTTTCCTCCCCAGCATTTTTCTGATTCAGATGATTTTTTTCTTTCTTTGTATTGATCTGTAGAGGATGACATGCAGATTGATGAGAAGTGTGTGGAAACAGGTAACTGAATTCACTTGAGATTATTCTGTTTGCTTCAAGGTAGTAGCTAGTTAAAGCCTGGTTTTGTTTCTCAGATAAACCCTTGTTCTTCTAGTGAACTTAATGGTTGAAAAATCTATTTTTCATACACTGGAAACTTCATCCTAAATTAAAAGAGTATTAGAATGAGCTGTTTGCAGTTTTGGTACACAGTGTTTACAGTGGAGTGTTGTACTGAAAAGAGGGACCATCCCAAAAATATGTGTCTGAATGAGATCCAACCTCTTTGATTCAGGTTTTGGACACCATAGCTTTTGCCGATTGTAGATTTAATGCCACAGATGATTGTAGTCTTGGAGAACCAACACAATTAATTGTCAGGAAACTGATCTCAGGAGAATGTTTTTAGACACTGAGCAAGAATAGGTTTTTACATGTAGATAGTATGTGTGAAGACTGTTAACTTGACTTCCTAAAGCAGCACAGCTCATTCTTCCTTCTCTCGAAGTAATTCAGAAAGCTCTCATGGAGGGATGTGATCCTGTAGGATTGGGTGGAGAGAGACCAGACAGTTAATTCAAGCAGAGCAAGCTGTGTTCTGGTACCTCAGTGTAGAGGGAAGTGGTGAAAGTGTGTGTGAGACAGACTGATAGGAGCTGGAAAATTGATTTCTGATTCTGAAATTCTATAGGAGGAAAATGATTAAACTGTGAATTTAATTTAATCTTTGCTATCTGGATTACTAAACAAGATGAAGAAACATTTGAGTCTGGTAAGTTCCTTTGACCTAAATCCAAATTCCTTGCTATTGTTCTGCTGTGAGAAGGGTGTCCAGAGACAAGCAAGTGTCTTAGAAACAAGCAGGTGACAAAACCCGGAATACTATTTTAACTTCAGAAGCCATTCTGGCTTATAAAGCCATCATATAAAGTCTCGTTGCCTTGACTCTTCCTCTTGCTCTCTGATTACCATAGTACTAAGGTTTTTGTCCTGTTATGCCACAAGTGTGTTTCTTCTCATGCATCGGTACCGGAGCTGTTTATCAAATCCTAATCAGTTATACCGTGCAAGTTGTGACAGCAGGGGCTGCACTGATGTCAGCGGATAATTGGATTACCTTAGGGTAATGGAGGCCTGAATCCCCAGTGTGCCTGTAGGAGCTGCTGTGGTGAAGAGGAAAGTTGTTCCGGATTCCCAATTGTGTACATGGCTGGCATACAAGAAGCAAAAAATGCTTTTATAAAATGAATGATTTATGTATAAGACGCAAATCAATCAGTGCTTTTTTTTTCTAACCAAGCTGGGTTTGGGGTTGTGAAGTTTTTTGGGAATTTTTGGGGGTGTGTTTTTTGTTTGTGGTGTTGGGTTTGTTTGTTTTTGGTTTGGTGGTTGTTTGTTTTGGTTTGGGGGGGTGGGGTGTTTTTTTTGGGTTTTTTTTAGGCAACACCGACCTACTTACAACATATTCAGAGTTCTGCAAAACTTAAGTCTTCTAAAATAAATCATTTCTCCACTAAAATAAATCCACTACTGCTAAACTTCTTGAGATGTTTGGTAATCTTGTGGAGAAAAGTCATTCCACCTTACACTTGCTCTTCTCCACAAAATTCCTACTTGTTAGTCAAACCTTCTCCTCTTACCACAGGCAGTTTGTTCTCTTCCACCTCTCAAGCAATGCCCAAAGCTTTTAAGACAGAACCAGTAGGTCTACAGGGCAATCTTGTTTTCAGGCTAGGATGTTTCTGGTAACTGCACTTGGGGATTATTCTTGCAAATCCTATTCACTACTTGGTGCCAAGTCAGCTCTCTGCTGTATCCAGACAGTCAGAGGAATAAAGGTGCATATATTTGCTATCCTACATTTTACTTTAAATTAACCAGTAGTTGAAGCTCTGTGATGTATTTTGCAAGTACAGTAGTGACATAGATGAGTGTCTCTTTGGGAATGATTTTTTTTTTTTTTTTAATCTTGGTATAGACTGTCTTCTCAAAACTAATTGTTCTATGTCTGTCTCTATCTGAACGTGCAGAGGAGCTTAAAGAAGGTAACACTTAAGTTTTTTTCCTTGTCTCCTGTAAGCAGTAATCTATTAGAATGCATCTGTGCTTATTGCACTACCAGGAACTACCACACCTATTACAATATCTGGTAGCTGAATTGCTTGTTCCCTGTAGGATTCCATACCATAGAACAGAGGGTATATAAAGCAGAAATGCTCAAAAAGATTTAAATGATGTCTCAAAAGACCTGAAGATAGAAATGATATAGGCATATGTCAGCTGAACAGTACTCTGAACTTTACCCTGAACAAGGCGTTTTGTGCCAAGTAGTTTTTTGTGCAGTCATAAACAAGTTATTAGAACATACAGACATGTAAGAATAAAACTGTCTTTAAAAGGTATAAGTAGAAAAGAGTGTATAGATGTGAAAGAAGAGTAACTAAGAAGCATCTAATTTTGTTTTGATATTTGCATGCTTATGAGAACTGTCAATTTAGTGCTAAAAGACAATACACTTCATGTTTTGCAAATGGAAGTAATGTTCTTGCCTTGGAGCAATTACTGTCTTTAAAGATATACCTATGTCTTCTGTATATTATTCGTGCTGTAACAAGGCCTAAATAACGGAATACACAGCTTGAGTAACTTCATGCATGATTAGAGGAAAATGAGGAGTTCTTTTTGAAGAGAAATCTAAACGCTGCTGACACCATTTTTTTTTCTTCAGTTACTTGTTTTCAAGTCACCTTTATAAAATAGTTTCTAAACTGTTAGAGCATTGATCTATTGGGAAATTTATAGTTCTGAGCCTTATAGGAGAGTTTTAATTTAGAAAAATACATCTAGAGATTTAGAAAGCTCACATGAATGGTTAAGCTTTCACACGGAACAGCATGAGAATGGGGACAAAAAGAATTGAAGGAAAGAGATTAGTCTGGGATGTTGGAGCACAGATATCACTGATCCAATGACAATTAAAAAGAAATAATAAAAGTAGGTCTTTGTTCTGCCTGAAAGATCTGAGCAGATGCATGTTGCATTTTCCAAGCATGCTATTGGGATGAAACTGAGTTACAAATTCTTTATTTCTGATTTTGAGCTACTGACTTGTTGCTTATTATAATGTTATAACTAGAGAATTCTTGAAACCTCGGTTTCACCTGAAAAGCTTAAATTATGTAGAGGATTTTCACTATAAGTATTTCAAAAGATCGTCTGGCATCTAGTTATCTTAGAACTAAAACAAATAAGATGTTGAGTTTCAAATGTAATTTCGAAAATACCAAAACTTTCTAAGTTTAATTTTTCTCTTACAGAAATATTAGTCCTTTCATAGAATCATAGAAAGGTCTGGGT